>VACF01000719.1:0-181976 GCA_006891605.1 Pleurozium schreberi | reverse complement strand
AATGTACCAATCTTGTTCGAGCCTGTAGCCGTAGCAAAGAGCGTTAGAGCATCTAATTTTCTAAATATGGTGAGTGATTTTTCTTCATTGACGATCCTTGCATGTTGGTCTGACTGCATGGCTTCACCAAATCAATCACCACATTGTTAATATATGCATTAGGAACCTTTTGAACATAGAACGGTCGCTTTTGAGTTATTATCATTACCTTTCTACCTCGCCAATTCTGTCTGGGGAAGTAACTCCAATTCCAGAAATCATATAACAACTATTTTATTAGGTGAAAAATAGAATTGTTTAATTCAATGCCCTCCTTTTTGGATTCCTATATCTCTCATTATATACCTCCAATGTTTGCGTTGATTAAAAGTTGAAGTTTCTAGGGTTTCAAGTAGTCTAGATAGAGTAGGTTGTACTTATTGAATTATCAATTACACTTCTTTTTAGGAGATCAACGTAAATCACAAAATGAAAACAAGGGCTGGACTGAAAGATTTTTCGATTATGTTTACATGAATTGTGATTGTTTAAAATACCGTACTTGAGTTGTTTGTTGCAGATAACGTATATCTCGCCTAATGAGGCGGAGCTAGTTGCTATGGCTGAATCTTTGTACCCAGATCGCAAACAGGAAGAAGAATTGATCGACGATGAGGTTCGTGCTGACAGAAAACTGTCAGAGCCAGCTGCTTCACTTTGGCGGATGCGACACTGCATTCGAGCTTTGCTAAACACTGGCTTAGATTATATCATTCTCACCATGGGAAGCTATGGAGCAGTGTTGTGCTCATYATCGTCCACCGKCTCTCAAAACATTCGGTGAGGTTAAATGGCTTCTTAGCTCATTGTGCCCTGCCATGTGCTTTGCTTTTTGTTTGACAATAGCTATATATTTGGTTTCCGCTAAAGAACAAAGTTTTAGATTTGCTTCAGAAACTTATAGACATCATTAAGAGAATCTTCTTTATGATTCATGATTGAAATCTTCCGATGGTGGCTGTGATCATGCAATGGCTTCTGCACGATACTTAAGGAGGCCTCTATATTATCACCGCGACCATGTGGAAGATTATCTTTATGCTGTTGTCTAAGACATCTTGCTACAATCTAATATTACTTCATACCCTGTTATGATAAACAAAGAGATTAGACTTGTATTAGAAAGACGCGAAATATTTCAGGGTTTTTTTCATGCATTTGTTTCCCTTGTGGTTATCATAATTTGGCTTCCACTCATTAGATTTTTTTTTGTCTTTCTTCGGAGCAGAAAGTTGCAGAAGAACTCCCCTCCTAGTAATATCAAAAATGATTCAGGAATTAGTTTCCTTCACTTCCCTGCGCTACCTGCTTCCATTTCCAACTTGAGTGGAGCCGGTGACTGTTTAGTAGCAGGAACAATGGTAGCTCTCGCTTCAAGTGAAGACATTTCTAGTGCGTTGGCTTATGGTGTTTCTGCATCCAAGTGGGCGGTTGAATCAGACTCCAATGTATCACCGATTTTGGATCGTCGTTTAGTTTCAGGCAAGTCTTTTTTTTTCTCTTATCCTAAAATCTGTTGTCTAGATGCCCTAATTCTCAGTTAATCTCTCCGAACTTACTGTAGTTCTACAGCAAAACTTTATGCTTCTTGATATGATGAAATTTTTGGCAGTCAATTTTATGATAATATGAAATAACCAACCATAATAAGCTCGCAACAGCATACTGGCCAGGTAATCTACAGTAGTTTATTACATAAGGTAGAACCTCCTATAACCAACCAAATAAGGAATTTGGACAAATTTGAAGCAATGGAATGCAAGGTAAATATTTTTAGAGGTGTGTTGATAAAAATGATGAGGATTGCAAAAACTTTGGTAATTTTATCGCATGAATTGAAATTACTATGAATTTCGAAAGGCAAAAAGTGCTCCGGACCCATAGCTGATCTCTAGACTCTTCCAATTCCGATCATTCAAAAAACTACTTTTCCTGCTTCCTACTTTTTTTTTGCACTACTTTGGAACATGTATCATGAACTTTTAGTCCCAACTTTGAAAAGATGAAAAAAACCCATTCTAGCCTTGGTTGGAAATAAGTCAATCTATGGTTGGCTATGGGGCACTGGTTGGTAATGGGTGGTTCTACCTTAGTTTATTACATAGAAGTGCACTGTGCTTAAGCTTAAGAATCAAGGCACTCATGGAAAATGATTATTAGTCGTTAATGCTCAGAGTTTAGGGTATGGGTACTGTAGTCACTTTCCTGTGAGGTTTTAAAACACTCTAATTCCATTAGTTCTGACGCTGAAATTGTGATGGTACATTGAATTTRCAGATGGTGCAAAGAAGGTAGCATCGATGGTTCAACAATTAGTGATCTGACGTTGTGCTCCTACAAGTGGTCTACAGGGGGGGTAACACTTAGATGTTCTGGATATAACTCAGATGTTCTATATTCTTGCAACTTTATTGAAATTTACTTCTGAAGAAAATGGGAAGTATGTTGTTTACAACGTATGATTAAATTTGCAAGAAAATTATTAGATCTGCGTAGCATCTTTTAAATTAAAGCATTCATCAAAAAATACCATTTTTGGTTTTAGCAATTGGAATTTGAAATTATTTAGAAGTAGATATTCTATTGTGTACAAAAACTAGTATGGTTTTTGTTGTTTTGCAATTGCCAGGGTTGGTTTGCAGTGGTAGTTGGTTTTTATTTTTATTTTATTTCGCAGTTCTGTTGTTTGTAATGTAAGGTAAATTACCTCATTCTAGTTCAAACTCCCATTCTAGCTAGGAAGGATGCCGTTGACCAGAGTGGTCCAATGGATGGCAAAGTATATTTCGGTGTGGGACAAAAGTGCAACTATTGATCCTCGGAATTTTGTGTGGAAAGGGGGAGATCTACATTATTTTGACTTCAAATGAGTTCTTTTGAATTTTTTAATACCAATTGTTCTCACGGTTTCAAAAATGATGATTTCCACAGGGCCCCCCGCATCCTTCCAGGGCTAGACATCCAGCTTGTGAAGGTTTTGAGCAACTGTTGCAGAAATCGAATCGAATTGAGAGAGAGACACGAATTGATCGAAGTTGCTTTTCGATCGAGATGGAGGGGCGGCGTGGGATGAACCGAGGGATGCAGACGATGCTGCTCATGTTGGCGGTGGTGGCCAGTATGGCGGTGGTGCTGCTGTGGGAAGTTTCTCCTTTCGCTCCCAACGTCAGTAGTCACAGCGTCGTCGTCCTCGAGTCGCCGATTCAGAGCTTCGCTGGTATGTATGTATGTATGTGTGTCTGTTCTCGGAAACAATTTGCACCTTCAAGCTTCAGATCAATCTCGATCTAGACTATTCTGCGAATGTTAATTTCAATTGGAACTGACTGAAAAGGAATTGAAGCTGAATTCTACTTTTAGAGGTATCCTTATATAGATTCTTCACTTTTCTGGATTGATTGTGATTGAAGGTTCCACAAGGTAACATGCTTGCCAACACCAGTTTTCTAGGCATGATTCATTAATTCACCCCTACTTTTTCAATCTAACAAGGTCTGCAACTGTAACTCGAAAGTGTACATAATAAGGAATACTCGTTCATGGTAWTTCTCTTTAATTGTAGAGATGAGTTCTGCAATTCCTTTCAAAAGCCAAAGCGATAGGTGTGTTGAACTTCCAGTTCCCTGACCGACAATTTGCGAGTTTCTTACCAAATAGGGCAGAYTGAACAGAATTCTCTCGTTTTTCAAAAGAACGAGTCCTCTCAGAATTTTGGAACRSAATTCTGGAATTATGCAARCTCGCTGCYTGTAGCTCTTGAATTTGTGTAAACGGACTACATAACCCTTCGAGACCCGGGAGGCTTGGGCAGGTTGTTGAACACAATGCCAACCAAGTTGTTTTCCTTGAATCGCAAACTTCCAGATGATTGTACTGTACACTTCTTAATTTCAGGAAAATATAGTTTGTAGATTACRACCTTAGTCCTAGCCAATGAAGTGACACAGTTGTCTCGAAACTGATTCTGAGTTTCGTCGCATGAGAGCACGATAGTTGCCATACTGTGCAGTCCAGGTCCATCAGCTTGATAGAAATTTCCATTGGACGCTTTAGTGGACCACCCGGCTCCAGCTTGAATCTTCTGTTCTTGAGACGAGGCTTGGATCGCTGCTTCGTGATGGATTCGGGAATCTAACCTGTTTTGGTGCTGGTGTTTGTGTTGGTGATCGCAGGGCCAAGAAGTGAACTGCAGAACCTGACCAAGAGCTACGAGCCATCTCAACAAAGATTTCCTTCATTAGAAAACACTCAAGGTGCGTCATTGATTTATGTTCTTGAGATGACGAAGATCACTCACTTGTGCTCCAACTCCAAATCTGTTTCCCAAAACTACCTTAGAGACACCTTTGATGCCTGCTTGACGAGACCATAATGCCAGGTCTTTGCAAACACAACAGATCAATAATTATTACGACGCGTGTCTCAGGTGATTTGGCAGACACCGATGGAAATGAGAACAAGACGACGCCTTTRGACGGACCCAACAGGGATTCTTCGTCCTCGGAAGTGGGTGAGTCGGGTGGTGGGCCAATTGGGACAACTTCTGTCACAATAATTGGTGACTCATKCCGAGTTTCTTCAATCAGTCCCAAAAGCTGCTATARAATCTGGGACGGGCAATCATTCGGGTTGTATTCTTTAGGACACTTCCGTTTGTTTTCTTTGGTCAACTGTTTTGCTTATGTTTCCAATGAAAYTGTGATTCTCCAGGTACAGACGTAACAGAAGAAAGGGAAACCACGCCAGAAGGCCAAAGCTTCACAGATCTGTCACAGCAACAGAACATGACGGGAATTATTGTCGAAGAGAAGGAACCCACCACAGTAGCAGAAGACAAGTCCACTAAAGACATCCCAACTACGAATGGAACTCAGAGTACCAACGAACGGCTTGAACCGGTCGCACCGTTGGAGAGCCAGCGGCGCTCCAACGATGTAGCTGAACCCCCAGAAACGACCTCCGGGACAGACAATGCAGCGGTGACAGAGAAAGCAATGAGCAAAAACTCTACTAACTTGAATTCTAATTCTACGTTGCAGCTTGAGGAGCCTACCGGCACTGAAAATAACACGGTGGAGGAGGTGGCAGGTCAGGGATCTGATTCGGAGAAACAGAGCAATATAAATCAAAATATCACTAACGCCAATAATCAACCCCAACGAAGGAGAAAGTCGAGCGGTGATACTCAATTGTCTGACGAACTTCAACTTAGACTAGAAAATGTGGATGACTCCAAGGTGGATGAGAGTATCTCTTCCGCCGTAAAAGATGGTAAGCAAGCTGAGGTTGCAGATGCAGAGGGTCCAGGCGACAATATTCGTGAGAATCTAGGTGTAGATGCGGAGGATGACGAAGCTAGAATCAAAACAGACGTGGAGACAGGGGCTCATGAAAAAGAAGCTGAGGTGAAGGTGTGTGATTACACGGTGGGGACCTGGGTGCTGGACAAGACGCGCCCACTGTATTCCGGCCGAGAGTGCACCCTGTGGTTGTCACCTGATTGGGCTTGCCGCCTTCACGACCACCCTGACAAGCAGATGGATCGCTACCGGTGGCAACCGGAAGGCTGCAACTTGCCAGTCTTCAACGCTTCCGCTGGCCTGGAAACGTAAGCACTGAACCTGAAAATTTACCTCACAAATTTCCTCTTAAAATTAAAAAAAAAACTGCCCCCAATCTTGTATTTTCTAGAAGTAGTCTAGCCAACAATTGATATATGTTTATGCCATTTCCATATTCATTCCATATATATTTTTGTATGTACAGTACTTTGTATACATTTCCTATTTGTATCTATATTCTATATCTATCTTTTATATCCATATTCCATATTTGTCTTTTGTATTTTTATTCTGTGTTTATCTTCCATATCCATATCCATATCCATATCCCATCTCTAGTAGAAAACTATGTTGCAGTGAATAACATCTAAGTGACATTTTTGTTCACCGCAATACAATTTTTTGAAAATTGCGTTCACTATTACGCAATTTTTAAAAACATGGGGTTGTGGTGAACAAAAATGTCACTTGGACTTTGTTCACCTCAACATAGTTTTCTTCTAATGCATAGTGACAACCAAGATTGCATCTCACAATGGCAACTAAAGACAATTGTTTAGTTTTTGCAAATTTGAAATCAACGACATTGGAGAAGGGAAAAAATCTCTTACATGATCAAAGGCTCTAGGTTTTTATAATGAGGGGGGGGGGGGACTATGGCAATTTTTGCTTGCATCTTTTCAATAGATAGTTAGTCTTCCTTCTTTCAAAGGTACATAGTCTAGATGTGACTCAAAACTTTTGGAACCCAATTTGGGACCCTCAATGAACAAACTTTGCATGTACACCAACAACTTAGTAGTTGGAGCTATTTCTATTTGCTTGTAATTATAGTGACACTATTTTGAATTCGTATAACTCGAATTATTATTGTATTGAATCATTTCATAAAAGCAAAGCTTGTAGTARCAMYAATTTTCTAAGTRCTCAAGCTAATTTTTYMCCTTYATTAATAGAAAAATTAAAGYAATTGACCATTATTATGAGATTCTTGGATAAGTATGTGGCAATTGTTGGCTCTAGASCAAAGGGAAGAGGCTTTGAACTAAGTCAATTGAAAAAACCTATAGTCCTAATAAGTTTGCATAGGATCTTATTTGTAGCCTCATCAAGAGTACCTCTTTGTTTTCTATTGCTCGATTGTATGAAGTTTTCTCACTTTTTTTATTATTTGAAAAAAATTGAATTTTGAATTATTTATTTAGCGTTTTCACTTGAAGGAACATCAACATGTACAATTGGAGTCATAATTTAGTAATGTATCAAGGCACTAAACTTCATAAAGACCATCCATCAAAAAACACCATCTCACTTGTTCAAGAAAACAGTTAGCTAAAGTAGTTCAAGAATGTTGATCGTGGCTCCTACTAGCATATGTTTATCCTTTAATCTTAATATAATCAAATAATGTTTGTTAACTAATTTAGTTTTTAAGCACATATAAAAGATTTTAAGTACTTTAAAATTCCTACTTCGTTTTTTATTTTTTTGCACACTTTCTTTTAAAATGTATAACACTAGGGTTTTATTATTTTTTGCCACCATTGATATGACTACCACTTAAATGTTGGAAGCTCGATGAGTAAAGGCTAAAAGGCTAGCCAACACTATAAGAAATTGACGGTTTTATGACATTGAAAAAAACATGGATTGCCGTCAATTTTGATGGGATATAAGGTCAAAATAGACGTCCTCAAAAATCCGTTATTAAAAAAAACAAAAAAAAACATACAAAATTTGATAAAACATCACCAAGAATGGCCTTATTTTTTTGCAATGTCACAAAAGACCACTTTGGAAAAACTTACTTTATTCTGGCACGTGGAGGAATTTAGAGGTTCCACCTTAGCTAATTTATGCCACGCATGACATTTTTCCAACCCAAAATTTCATGCATGGAGCAGTGAACAAGGATTTTCTTAAAATTTTGCCGTGGATTCCAAAAAATTTGACGTGGCGTGTCCACGTCAACTACCTTGTGGAGTGCTTCACATGGATTTCTACTGACATATAAAAGATTTCAAATATTTTAAAATTCCTACTTTGTTTTTTATTTTTTTTGCACACTTTCTTTTAAAATCTATAACACTAGGGTTTTATTCTTTATTGCCACCATTGATATGATTACCACTTAAATGTTGGAAGCTCGATGAGTAAAGGCTAAAAGGCTAGCCAACACTATAAGAAATTGACGGTTTTGTGATATTGAAAAAAACATTGGTTGCCGTCAATTTTGATGGGATATAAGGTCAAAATAGACGTCCTCAAAAATCCGTTATTAAAAAATTAAAAGTTAAACATACAAAATTTGATAAAACATCACCAAAAACGGCCTTATTTTTTTGCAATGTCACAAAAGACCACTTTGGAAAAACTTACTTTATTCTGGCTCATGGAGGAATTTAGAGGTTCCACCTTAGCTAATTTATGCCACGCATGACATTTTTCCAACCCAAAATTTCATGCCTGGAGCAGAGAACAAGGATTTTCTTAAAATTTTGCCGTGGATTCCAAAAAATTTGACGTGGTGCGTCCACGTCAACTACCTTGTGGAGCACTTCACATGGATTTCTACTGTGGAAGGGTTTCTTTTTTACTTTGTTTTTGACGTCTTCGTGGTTTTAAAGACATTAATTTGGACAAAAACATGTCATAAACAACAAACAAGATTTGTTACCATTCAAAATACATCATACAGAGTATGCCATATATTGTATGCCATTTAAAATATATCATACAGATTATGCCATATACTATATACCATTCAAAATACATCATACATTATATACAATATTCCATATAAAATACATACACCATTCAAAATACATCATACATTATATACGATACTCCATATAAAATACACTATATAAAATGCATTATATGTAACATATCATACATTGTATATGATAATTGGCATATCTTATTGTAAATATATTTATATGAGAAACCATCTGATATTTATATAAGTAGGATGGTAAGAAGAAAGACAAACCATATGGAATATGCTCGATCCATTAGGATTTAGATCCTGTCTATTTGGATGTCTTGGTAGACATTGCAAAAAGCATGTGCATATTTTAGTTGAAATTTTAAAGCATGTCTTATGTGATGTCTCAATTAACTCCTAAAACACCGAGGCATATTTTGGGCAAGAATTGTAAGAAACTGCAACTTTTTAAAGTAGCAAGAAAAAAATGATAAATTTTCTTTTCTCAAACTTTAATCGTACAAAATTGTACTAGAAGTCTTTGGGAATGTGTCGGAAAAAATTTAGACACTTTGACTGCATGGATTGAAAGATTTTAGTGTCTGAAGTTAGGTAAAAACGTTTTTTATCAACCTTGCCCAACAAGGCTTGGAAACTTTTTCTCCTTCTAGAATGAGAGTTTTACACTACACATGTTTTTTTTTGTGACATTTGCATTGTATACCATGTAAGCTACATAACCACCAAATTTCAAAATCATAGGAGGAGTTTTGCACATGTTGCGTAAAGTTGCCCGAGCTGCTTGCAAAGTTCATGGCAACATCACTTTTGATCCGGGCACCCGATCGGAAAAAAAATTAGAACTTTAGGTAGGGGGTACATAGTTACACATTGTATCCAAATTTCATGAACATCTGATAAAAAATGACTTCATAGGAAACTACCCAAGATTTTTTGCGTATGTTGAACGGACACTTGGTGCTTTAGGGGTTAACATTTAAGAAACAATGCTAAAAATTTTAAGCAATGTCTGACTATGCTAACATGGCATGCCGTAACTTTAAATAAAATAAACTACAAAAAATAAACTATTATATATATTTTAGAATTTGGAGATGAAAAATAATCAAGAATTTCACATTTGGACACTTGTGTTTTTTCCCAAAAGAATGGTGTGAAAAAGGAGAAAAAATTTTGCACATATGAAAGCACCTCAATTGAAGGAAATATATTAGGAAAAAATATAATTGATATACATGTGTGACACAACCTTAAAGGAATTAACTATTTCCAATTTTTTTTTTTAAATTTACAAATTCCAATAAATCGTTTAAAAAAACATAAGATGAGAAAAGAAATCAATAGTTTGACATCCAATAAGCCGTCTTTTCTAGAGAGAATGGGTGCCTAAAAGAGTCATGAACGTCACATGAACAATTTTATGTAAACAAACATGAATGACCTCTGCAAAGTATTTCCACAATGTTATGTTCTTGCCCACAATTCCACACTCCTCAGTCCTTTTCGAACATAAATCATGAATTATAATAATCTCACCCATTTATATGTGAAATGCTTGAAGGTCCTCCAAAATATGAGTGAGAATAATAAAATTTTGTTAAGAGAAAAAAAAAAGTTTTTAGGCACGAGGCGTCTAATTTCCCATTTTTTTCCCCGCTCCCCATTTTTTTCTCCTAAACCCTTTTTTCTTCCCACTCCCTAGTTGTAGGTCACACTTCCCCATTTTGTTCCCCACTCCCCAACTATTCTTCACTCCCCATTTTTGTTTTGCATTTCCCACTCTCCATTTCTTTTTTACATTCCCCATTTTCTTTCCCCACTCCCCATTTTTGTTCTGCATTCCCCATTTTTGTTCCTTCCTCCCTGTTTTTTGATTCACACTTTTTAGTTGGTTTCTGCATCCCCCATTTTTTTCCCATGAGCGATTTTTTCCTTGACTTTCCATTTTTCCCCAAACTCCCCAACTTTTTTCCCCACTTTCCTATCTTTTTTCGCATTCCCCACTCCCCGTTTTTCGCCCATTTTGGCTCCCCATTTTTATTTTCCCACCCACCCCCCATTTTTTTCCCCCGCTCCCTATTTTTTTTCCCACTCCTTATTTTTCCCCAATCCGATGAAACTTGAGTATGAAATGCCTCAAAGTGTTTGGTGTGATTTACAAACCAATTTGTAACCTTATAATGTTAATATGTACCTTTAAGGCTGCATAATTACGTGCAAATGTGTATGCACGAGTAGATCTTGTAGCAGCCAATTGCTTTAATAATTCAAAATTAGAATCTGCTTGTAAATTTTCAAATTTAGTTTCTTTAGCCAACACATCTTCTAGTTGTTGGAGAGCCAAATTGCTACAAGCTTTTAAAGGTAGTCCACCCAATCTTTCTGTTGTTGGAGCACTGTCTTCAAATGGTACAATAATTGGGTTTTTTGGTTCTAACTAAAAAAAGTATTACCATCTCAAATTATATATATGTATGTATATATATAAAATTAAAAATTAACTTGTTGGTGACTATTATCAATATTAAATTATATTTTTCTAATGATAGATATATAGTATTTGCGTTGCAATTTGACTCACCTATAAAAATGCAATGTCCTCTTTGCTTCATCTCGATATAGACCAAGTAACCTTTTATTTTCTTCAACTTGTAATTCTATTTGGTATCTAGCGATGTTTGCCAAAGGAAGTGGTGGAATGTAGGGTTGAAAATTTGTGAGTATTTGGTTGTTTGCACTAGGATAGTGTATACTCTTTACACGTGTCTCCTCCAAGCGGAGTCCATTAAGAAAAAATCTTCCCATCCTACAATTCATATTGAATATTCCATAATAAATTTCATAATAAAATTAGCATAAAAYATAATATTATTTTWATTTATTWATTTTGAAGTCATTTTTAGTCTTATTTTAGACAATAAAAGAGACTTTCTCGTCTTGTTTCTTGTTGAGTACTTAATCAAAGCTATGCTATTATTGTGATTCATATTTTTCTTTCTTTCAAAGAAGTCAATAGTTTATGTATATGCTTAATCACAATGCACCACCTCAATAACCTTGTCAACATCTCAAAATATTGCAAGAAGAAATTAAATAAGCAATGCTCTGAGACCTAAATTACTTTGAAAGTGGTCTAAGCATTCTATTATATGTAAATAATCTCTTTACTTCATACAATATGAAAATAGATATTAGTTTTGTAACTTTTTAAATCATATTAAGCCCTTATTTATAGGAAAAAATCCATCAAGAATTTTTGTTAACGAAGTTATGGCAAATTCAGTAAACTGGCGCCAATTCACAACTTTGGCACTTTTACTGTTTTACAGTCCAAAACACACAATCGGAAATCTATATCCATCCTAAACAATTTAAATTGCACTATCTCTATAAATGTATTTGAATGAAATGAATTGGCACCTTTAAAATTAATTTTTTTATTATGATTTTTTCAATGTATTCATTCATTATGTATAGGGTTTATTCAAAAGTTTATTTTAATTTTATTGCATACAATGCACAAAATGTATATTTTTCTGTCTTAAGTGAAAGCTTGGAAGTGGTATATCAAAGTGTACTAATATCAAGTTAAATCTATTGTTTTCAAGAGAAATTTAACATTTTTGATAAAATAAAATAAAATAATAATAATTAATAACATACGCAAGGTGTTGTTTTTTTTTATCAATAATTGGACAAGTTTGTGTAGTTGAGTTTTGATGAAGATAGAAAAATCCAATTTGTGACATTAAATTTAGCTATTTTTAATATTATATTTTATGAAAGCTTCAACACTTTTCTATTCAGTTGATTCCACTGTATTACAATCTACTCTATATCAAAGAACATAGTAGGGAGGAAAGTGAATCCTTGAACAATTCTACCTAGAATATTCACCAAATTTTTCCAAAATATTTTTATTAAAAATTGATTAGAATAAATCAATCAAATGGAAAGATGAAAAATAAATTGAAGCTTTAGAATGCTTCCTTACTCAAGTGAAAAAGTTTCATTGTGGCACACTCCTTATACTTCTCATAACATTGTTTTTTAATGAGGCAGAAGTACCCTTAGCACCCTTGAAAAGGATTTGTTGTAGTGAACAAAATTGTCTTACATGGCTCCTTAGTCAACTTCAAACTTTGAATTAAGTGATAAATCGCAACCCCCCCTAATATTTAGCAAAGCATAATACCTTCCCAACATGGGGAGAACCTTTACTTGGTTATATAATGTTATGCTCTTTTCAAAGAATACTAGGGCCCTTAAGTGGAATTGTGGAAGGATTGGTTTTGTAGCAAGTAGCTAGTGAGGTTCATGGAAAACTTCTAACATTTCTTGTATTTGAATTTGGATATAATGGCTTGAGTCTATTATTGAAAATATAGTGCACATAAAAACAAGAAATGTATCTATTTTAATTACTTGAAAATAGACCTTTTCAAAATCTCAAACAAACTTGATTTTGAATTATTCAAATGCCAAATATTCCATTATTACAAGTTATTACTTCTTCTAGATACAAATATGTTCACGCTCTAAATCAACTACTCACTTGGTATTTTTGAGCCGGTTTTGTGACTTTGTGAGCTCTTCATGAAGCATTTGATAGCCATTTGAAACTTGAGCAGTGCGAGGTGAGAATTCCACTCCACACCAACGTTCACCATTCCAAAATGTACTCTTCAAATTGAGAGGCAAYGAGATACTATCCATTGACTTTGGAAGTTCATCTTCTAGGGGTTTGGATGATACTTCTTTTTTCTTTTGTTCTTTTYGACTAGAAGGCCTTTTATAAAATTTATAATTGGGTAACAATGACCTATCACGCTGCAAATCAACCTTGCCTGAGAAAATCAACCCAATTGCTACCTTCACAATCTTGTTTCAAAACATTGTGGATTCTTGAGTTATTTTCAAATTAAAAAGTTAGAAAATTACTTCTAATCTTATTTTGACTCTGGCGAGAACACAAGGCTTACTAGTATGATTGTGATTCACTACTTGCAATTTTTTTTTWAAAAGTTCATCAGTAAGTCATTCCTATAAGTTTCATAGTAAAAGACATTTCACATTGAAATAAACTTGGATGTTAA
Source organism: Pleurozium schreberi (assembly GCA_006891605.1). Classification (NCBI taxonomy): domain Eukaryota; kingdom Viridiplantae; phylum Streptophyta; class Bryopsida; order Hypnales; family Hylocomiaceae; genus Pleurozium; species Pleurozium schreberi. The sequence continues at coordinate 168,552 of VACF01000719.1, read as the reverse complement.
CCACTTAACCAGTTACCTTGAAAAAACGGAGTAGTTTTAGTGGTCAAAAACTGTGCAATTGTATTCTATGACAAGACGAAATGAGCATTCTGCAGCAGTATCCCACAACAACTCTCAAAATCATTTGATCCACATTTTTTGGCCCGAGCATTTGTTACTTGGTTCTTACCAATTTGAATCCTCACTTAAATTGACTGATAGGAACTAATTTACAATCCTCTTGTTTCTTATTTGAAAAACACGTATTATCTAAGTGTTAAAAACTTAAGGATTAAAAAATAAAATAAAATTTACCATGATTTTTTTCTGTACAAAGTAACGCAAAATAAAATATTCATCAACTAAATTAATCTATCAGCTTGATAAAACTCTTCTTTGCAGCTCTAGCTTGGATTTTTTGTTATTTGCGACGTGTCTGTCTTAGGTGATTTGGCAGACACAGATGGAAATGAGAACAAAGTGACWCCTTCAATTTGAAGTACTGCCTACGAGCATCTCCACTACAGCACTCCGGAGGCGTAAATTGGGTAAGTAGCCGGTCCAGGCAAGAGTCATTGCCCCATGGTAAGCATGGCGAGGCCCAAAAAATGTTTTKTCATGGCCAAATTTGACAAGCATGGGGAGGTAGTTGAGTCCATATGGGATATACAAATTTGAATTAGCAGGAGCTCCTACTAGATCAAATTTATATATCCCACATGGGTTGTTCTATCTTCTGCCTCCCCATGTGGATATAGTGAGCTTTTTCCCATTGAAAACTCAAAACAACTCAAAAACGCTTTTCAAGCAATGAGAAATACTTCTCAAAGAATTGGAAGTTACATTTTTTAATTCAATTTTGAAGTAAAACAAACTTGACGTCATAAATTGGATTTTTGGGTTGTAGTGCCTAACTATCCCTTCTAGCTTGTTTTGTTTACCGTTTTGTTGTGGGGTAGATGACCACCACATGAGCTRACCACATTTGAAGAGCACGCCAAGCCTCTCAATTCTACGCCTCTGTTATGCACCAACARTGGGGACGTTCTAAGTGCTTGGAGTCAGATCCTTTAGTCAACAATGTGATTGCTTTAGTAAATTCTTGAAAACAAATATGGTGCCAAAAGCTCCTCCAAGTCGAAGGACCCACATCATGAAAGATATTTGCTCCTTGCTTTGCCTCAAATTGCTTGTGCTCTATTTGACATGCAAGCAATCCATATGAAAGACTTGTTTAGAAAACCAACTTCATAACTCAATCAAACTCTCAAATTTAAAGCAAGATATTGGAATTTGTCTATCACGTATTACGTATGTATAGACAATTTAAAATGTTGTAAATAAGACTGGTGAYCCCTAAATGCTCCAATGTCCAAAAAACACACGATGTTCAAAGTTGGACAGTTGCCAACAAGTAGCTCTTCAAAATAGAAAAGAAAACTAGCATACCAGGTCCAATCTCCCTCTAACTAGAATCAAGGGTGCGATATGCTCTAGAAGCATGAATACAACATCAAAAACAATATTCAAAGACTCTTATCAAGTTTGTCTCTCTCAAGAGTGATACTTAAATTGCCACAAACATTTGAGTGCAACATTCCAAACTTTGCACAATGAATACACACTAGTGCAAATCCCAGTTGAAAAGTTGTGTTGAAATGTCATATAATAAAAAATGATATTTCAACCAAAAAATTAGTAGGTTTTGAAAAATGTCGTTTCAACCACCAAATTTGTTGATTTTTTAAATTTAGTTTTGAGAATTGTTAGATTTCCAAAAAAACTAATTTCAACCAAAACAATTTAGTAGAATTTAGAAAAAACAATTATTTCACAACAATTGTATGAGGGGAGTCCACTTAGGGGAATAAACAATATAAGTAATTATGGATTTGAAACCATATTAGTCCTATGCATTAGATGTTTTTTGGACCATTTAGAAGACTGTGAGTTCCCAAGATGTGGTAACGCATTGGGAATTTTGGAGACTCTACCACATAGGCAGTATGACGTGGCAGATAGACTGCCACGACAGATAATACTAATTAATCAATTAACTTAATCAATTATTAAATATTTAAAAAAAAATTGAAAAAACAAAAAATTTAAATCAGTTTTTAGTTTCTTTATACTTTCTAAGATATCTAAATTTTCTTTTTTTTCTTTTTTTTGAAATTCAAAATTTCAGACTAGTAGTTGCCGATTCCCTGTGCAGGGAACAATTTCCGGAACAACCCTGAAACAATCTCCTACGGGGCTGAAAAAATATCTAATGATGAGATCTGTGTAAGTTGTAGATTCCAAGAATTTCAAATATCTACAAAAATCTAGAATTAAGAATTCAAATATCTACATCATTTATAGATTTGGACAAGAATGTCAAATCTACTAAATCGATAGATTTGAAATTTTGAAATCTATAGATTGAATGGAATCCTAAACCTGAAATGTACATTGTGACTAGATTTCAAATCCTGAAATCAACATTTTGACTAGATTACATAACCTGAAGTCTTCATTTTCGGTAGTTTACATAAGTAAAAATCTATGTTTTGGATGGATTTTCAAATGCAAAATCTGCTTAATAAATAGATTTCAAACTAAAGTCTACAGGATTAAAAACGAAATCCTCCAAATGTTGTTTCAACAATTCAACCTCCATATTGGAACGAAATCTAATAAATGACTTTAAATGCCATTCTCAACCATTCCAACCAGGGTTTTGCATTAGTTACAAGTTGAGAACGTCCAGCCTCAACATCAAAACTCTCATTGACTCTTAACCCCTAAATGCCCAAGGCCTGTTTTCAGCTTCTAGAAATTTGCTCCAAGTTGAACAAAAACACAACATTTTGATAAACTGTATCAATTTTCTTGGATAGTAACCATACTAATTTAAACTAGACATGTTAGAGATTACATTGGAAAAGAAAACACAACAATGTCACTCAAGAGTTGAAAGATTATAATGTTTAACCAAGAGGGTGTCAAAACTACAAAAATATTTCAATCCACTTTTTTGCATGGTGAATCTAAAAAGTTTGTCAATCAAAATATATGAGGTCATAGGGCCCAACATGTACAACCTCAATCAATTTATAGCTTCTCAAAATCTACTCTACATTTTTCTTAAATGAATTTCTAACGCGATTTTGTCTCTAAGATCTAGTGTATTTGAGGCTCATTTCCAAGAGCCCTCAACACTAGGAAAAGTCAAAATTACACAAGGTACCCTTGCACAGAATCTTTAGTAAAAAACATCATAGTCATTTATTTTCCACATCGGATTTTTGATGCTAAAGCTAGACCTTAATATGCATCTACCAAAAATATAAATTAGTAAAAATAGGAATTTGGTTAGGTTTACTTCATCTTCAAAGTTTTGTTGACACCACATTTCGGTGCCTCGGACATTTAGGGGTTAATCAATCAGCCGATGAAAATTTCAATCCTAACAACTTTAATTTGAGCATGATCTTCAAAATAAACCATTCTTTGGAGTTCTAAAATCCTCTCTGACATGCTCAAGGGAATAGTACAAAGAAATTTAATTCTTGGAACATCTAAGTTCCAAAACTATATATGCTGAGAGCAATAAAGTTCCTAGCTTGATTTCAACTTTAGAACACCATACTTCAGTTGCAGATAGCCAGATACCATCCATTGGTCCCTTTTGATTTTCTTCCACCTACAAGCTAAGAATTGGGGACTAAAATCTATTAATTTGAAAATCAGTTTGGAAACTGGAACTGTCTTTGGAACTTGACTTAGGATTGTCACCGCAATTTTCTTGGACCAATTTAGCCAAGTTTTGTCATATGGGTGGTAGATTTAGGCCATTTGAACTTTTTCTACTAAACATCTACAATTTGTACAACTTTTTGGGTTTCCAATGTAGTATTTACAAGCAAGATTCAAATAAATCTAGTTTGGACAAAACATTCTATATATGACCAAATTCTATATTGGGAAGTAATGTATCTTTTGGGGGTTTATGCTTTTTTTGGAGTTTTTGTATGTAAAACTATAGTTAAATTTGCAAAAAAAATAGTAAGTCCCTAGTGATGAATTGGGAGCTCACATACGTTGTTGTAGGAAATGTGGTCTATTCGGAAAAGCATAGGGCTCCTGGATGTAGTAGAAGTTTGTGAGGTGAAAAAATTGAAAAGACAAAAAGCCCTAAAGCCAATAGCTAAATCCACTACAAATCCAAAAAGAACTTTGACAAGTGTATGAATAGAGACCCTCCGTGTCGACCGATGATGCATCTACAATTTAGAACCCAACTATGTGACGCTCTTAAGATAAATTGGAACCGAAGATCATATTTACCAGATCCAGTGCTTATCTGAAAAGTTTGTTTTCCAACAACTTCATCCTTAAGGGGACCATGCGTTGTATACAATCATGGCTCACATCTTGTGAAGAGCCCCCCACCCACCCACATACTGTGCACATCATGTAATAATAAGTTCATGTGTTTGGTCTGGAATGACCCTAAAATACCCCGGGTGATGGCTCAAGTGGTAGGAACCACTAAATGCATCCATGAGGTTGCCGGTTCAATTCCCCATGGTGACATTGCTCGCATGGTGGTCTTGTTCGTGTTCCTCCTTTTGTGTCATGACGGAGACGCCCGTGGCGTGTAATTCCGGCCAAAAAAAAAATTTGGTTGCCATCGTTGTGTCGTGTCAGTCTTCGCAACGATCCTCATGGGTCACATGTTTCAAAAAAAAAAAAAAAAAGTTCATGTGTTGGCATTTGGGGGGCTTCCAAAAGTACCATGAAAATCTTTGATGATTCAACACACATGAATGTAAGTTTATGTACCTCTTTCCTGCGCAGCACTTTTTCCCAACATAATCATGTGTTCTCAATGCAAAATTATATGAAAAATRAAGCACTGCAATTTGCACGWGAAAGATTCATTACATATGGAAAATAATACATATTTCACTAAAACTCTAAAGTACTTGAAGAAGTTTTTGAGTTCTACTATAGAACACATATTACTTGATTTTCTATTCAGTTTTACTGCATCCACATGACAATATGGCTTTTTGTTTTCCAAATTGCCCATCTTCTTGATTTTCAATTGTAAGAGACAGGAAGTTCAATAGAACATTGAGCAACCCAATGGGACAAACTAGAATACATTGCTGGCTGGAGACAATAAGGGAACATAGGGGAGCATACAAGAATGTAGGGGAGCCATGGGGAATGCTCGAAGAGGGAGAGGAACACGGGAAGAGGCAGCGGCCATATCATGTGGCTCTACACAACAAAGCCAGGCTTGCAGAACCCCGGGTCCACAACACCTATCCTGTTGCACATTGCTTGACATCCCTCCTTGGGATGTCATCATTTTTCCCTCCATATCAAGTAGCCTGAGCCAAATTTAGTTTGTAGCATAAATTATTTTCTTGGAGGCCATAAATTTTTTTTCTATTCTTTTTATTTATTTTTTCATGTTATAGAAGAATGATTTKTTTTAGGTTTTCACCGTTCGGAGTTGTGTAATTCAACTTTTCAAAATCTACATAATACTTGCAATTTTGCCTAGTGTACATGAAAATTTCAAGACCTTCTGGCATTACAAGAATTTTTTCACTATGTTCTACAATATCATGACATGTTTTGAAGATCTTACCTCAGGAGTTACTCAACTCATTGGAGACTCTTCAATCAAGACTAAAGTTGTTCTTCCATATTGACCACAAAACCATTTAAAGAGAGATAAAGCCCTTCCCACTAATCGAAGTTTAAAACGTATAGAAACCAATGAACTTGTTCCAAGTGAAAGGCAACTTTTACTAATGCAAAAAAATTTAGAGGCATGAGTAATAACATGGAAAATGATTATTTAAGGACTCATATGAAATTTGTCAATAGTACAAAATCTATCCTTTAAATCAGGTTGTTTGTTTGTTTTGTTTTRTTTGTTTGTTTGTTACGTTGAGATCTCCCAAACCTTGCGTCCTCCGGTGGCGTGCTTGGTACCGTCGGAAAGCTCTTGGCAAGGAGGGGTGCACGAGCTTGGTTTCGTGGCGTTCCGACATAAGGGGTGAAAATTATTGAATTTCGAGTTATTTTGGGTTTTAAAAAAATTAGAAAATTACTTTTACTTTGATTTTGCTTGTGGCGGCATAGGGCACACTAGTCTTAGTTGAAATAACATCCTAAACAAGATTTGGATGTCGTTTCAATTATGACCAGGATGGCGAATTTCATTAAATTGGCGGTATTCCATGTGCCAATTTCAACCCTGGAGTTTGAATTGCTTAAGCAAAATCTAGGACGAGTTTAGATTTTAAGCCATCTACGACATATGTAGATGTAAAAAATCTATGAAATATTTATATTTCAAAACATGTGGTCTAAAACATCTATGACAGGTATAGATTTCAGAAATCTAAATTAAGTATAGATTCCAAAAATTTATGAAAGGTTTAGATTTCAAACCGCTCGATTTGAACTATTAAAAGTGCCAAAATAACATAATGCCGCCATTTTAATGAAATTCCCCATTTAGGGTGGTTGAAACAACATCCTAATGTTGTTTAAGATATTGCTTATATAATGTCAGTTCAATATAGTGGAGGTTGAAACAATATTTGCAGAATTATAATTTCAAATATCTAGATTTTAGTTTGAAATCTATCCTCAAAGGAGATTTTACATTTTAAAATCCATCCTAAACAAAAAATTTAACTTCTAAAAGTCTACCTTAATTGTAAATCTAAATTTTATAATCTTATCAAAATGTAGATTTCAGATTCTTGCCTAAGTTATTTTGGAAGCACTTCCAATAGGAGAATTTTCAAGTTCTTATCATTTACCATTCAAAAGTTGGTTATATCGTTACCGTCCATTATACTGGGGTTGCATTGCAAATGCTCTTAGGAAAGGCCCGGTTTACGTTTTGGGCCAGATGATTGTAGGCAGGACGTTAAATCCTCCATTCGAAGTGGGCCAAGAAGATTTCATTGGAGGTAAAAGTAAAAAAAGCCTCCTATTTTTAGCCGTGTCTAGGATATAGTCTAGACCTCTCCTAGCTAATTAGGGGTCTCTGATTGCAAATATGAATTCAAAAATTGCAAAAAAAGCAAATTCAAAACTTAAAATAATCCTACGTTTTCCCATGTGGTAAATCTAGCCTGCGGGGCTCATTTCATGGGCACAATTTATTGTTATGCCTTTTGAACCACTCCGCAACATTGCTTTGTGGTATCTCTCCATGTAGGTAAGGGCATCCCCATAGTGGACCCCTCAAACAAGGGCACCAAGTGAGAATCCCAAGGGGTTTGGCATGGGCCAACTGCCTGGTTCACTCTTCTAATAGATGGCTGCCCCACACTTGCATGAGCATGAGACTCGCCAAGCAAGCGGAAAATTATTTCTTGCAGAAGCATGATGCGGTAGGCAAATTAGGCCTATCTTCCATCCAAAAGTGCACAGCTGYAATTTGAATGTTAGCATATGACAACACTGCGGATGCCACTAATGAATATTGTAGGGTTGCCGAGTCTACAGCAATGGAGGCCATGAAAAGATTTTGCATCGCGGTTCGTGTAGAGTTCAGTGAGCAACATTTGAGGCAACCAATAAGAGCTGATTTCCAAAAACAGCTGGCTTTAAATGCCGAGCGGGTTTGACCTGGTATGTTCGCCTCGATTGATTGCATGCACTATGTATGGAAGAATTGCCCTGTGGCGTGGCAGGGTGATTATGGTAATAAAGATGGAACCAAATCCATTGTACTCAAGGCCATTGCAAACAAAGGACTGCATATATGGCATGTGTTCTTTGGTTTGTCAGGGGCAAACGATGATATTAATGTGCTTGATCGAAGCCCGTTGGTACAGAACATGCTTAGTGGTGAAGGGCGTGATATGGATTTTGTTGTTAATGGTATATTATACAACCAATACTATTTGCTTGCAAATGGGATTTACCCCCCATGGTCTTGTTTTGTCCAAACAATTCATGCACCTGGTAATGAGAAGCAAAGTCACGTTGCTCAACAACAAGAAAGTGCTCGCAAGGATGTGGAACGATGTTTTGGTGTATTGCAGGCCCGTTTTGCCATCATTAAGAATCCATGTCGACAGTGGAGCCCCGAGTGCATTGCGGACATCMTGTTCGCATGTTGTATTTTGCATAATATGATCTTGGAGGATGAAGARGATGCTTGCTTGGATTTCCCGTTCCCTGTTGATGAAGTGGTACCATTGCGTTGAGATATATTTTATGAAGATTTAGTTATGGGGACAGTCTAGATAGAAAGTCAAGACACCCACTACAGTTTGCGTGGTGACCTTATAGAACACTTGTAGGCTCTCAAAGGTACTAGAACTCAAAACTCAAAATGGATTATTTTATTTATGTATATAGAACTTTGCATTAGCATTCAAGCATGCAAATGTAACTCAATATGTATAGTGTAAATTAAGTATATATAAAACTATGCATTTCAATTAAAGCAAAGAAGCATTTTGGGATGGGGGTTACATCCTCAAATCACTATGTATATAGAACTACATGTTCAAATCTAAGCAAATGGGTGCAAGATTACCACCTTCTTCTGTACATTCATATCTCTGAAATTCAGTACCTGCATTCTGTTCTTGTGAATCTAAGCTCTATTCATGTGAATGCCTAGTAGTACCACTGTCCAATGGAAATTAGTGAGAAGGCTCAAAGCCATGACGACCTAGGCTACCAAGATTGCTGCGCTGCGATGTTCGACCTCCTCTTCCCTATTGGTTGGAGTTGCACTGTGACTGAAGATCTCGACACCCCTGCGGTCCTACCTGTGGAAGACTAAAGGTATGATAGTGCTCTTCCTTACCTTGAGAATCCTCGAAAACGGTCTCTTGGATGCGACATTGATTAATTTCATCACAATTTTCTTCATTCTCATCCTCTTCTTCGTCCTGCCACGTCTCTGATCCATTGGAATTGTGTTGCGCGTGAAATTTCCTAAACAAACGTTATTAGGGAAATTTTCGTAATCGTCATGACGTCTGCTATTGCCACCCTCTCCAGATGCAACATTGTCACTGGAGCCTACAACCACGCCCTGGTCAGGATGTGTGGAAGGTGCTGCTCCCAACGTTGTAAGTCCTCTCTGTTGTGGACTTCCTGCTGGCTATCATGAAGCCCCACACTCCCTGCGCCCAAATCATCACAACCCTCCCCATGTTCAAATTGAGTGCCTTCATAGCCACCGAAGCCATCATAAGGCACCTGGTCATCCAATGGAGAAGATGAGCTCCGCACTCTTTGCCTTCTTATGAATTTTTTTTCACCAACTACTCACACAAAGACAAAAGGGATGATTTCCACGATTACAAGTYTGTCCTTTAAGGATTAACTCTGTAAGTACGGACTAGTCATTAGGGGTAGTCACAACTTCTTGAAGTCCATTCGAATTCCCTGAGAATGTACTCATGGCGCATAGTTGTTGGCTGTGCGCAAAAGGTGGAGCTGGAATTCTTGGAGAATTCCGAGTGCCGTTTTTTCTCTTAAGGATATGAAGAAACAACACTTTTGTGGCTTTTCTAAGGGAATTTTTGATCCTTCATACCCGTGTTTCACCCTCCCATTGCGGTGTAACAAGAACAAGCAATAGTCATCGAGGGCGATAAGTCTAGTGAACCAATAAGATTGGATCAAGTTACCACCACCGAGCTTATTAGGTAAACAAATTCTCTAGTTTTGATTCTCTATGATTGTCACACCAAAAAGGGGTGTCACACCTCCTCCGTGTACAACGTCTCCCCATTGGCTCCTTGTTTCTCTTGCCAACTTTGAATTCTCCGAGAAAATTGAATTTTTTGAGAAGCTGAGACTACCCCTATTATGAAAATCATCCTTTTCGAAGTAGTGTAAATAATCTACTTTGAAAAAAGAAAAGTACTCACTTCAAGACCTCCCTTTCTTGCATAAAATTTCAAGGATGAACAATAGAACTTCTGTCTTACATGGAAAGATTCTCTGTCATCCATTAGACACTTATAGTAGGGGTTGTCATGGCTTCTTCACTTCCGCAGGGTTTCCCTGAGAATGGACACTTGGTGGGTAATTACAGGTTGTGTGTGGTAGGTGGACGTCGAATTCTTCGAGAATTGAGAGTGCCTTTTCTTCTCCTGCGGAAGTGAAGAAATGGCACTTTCAATCCTTTTCTTAGGGAATTTTTTATCTTGCGTACCTGTCTTTCACCCTCCCACCCTCCCACTACACTGCTTGTAGGTAAATGGATTCACAAGTTTTGATTCCCAATGCTCCTCCCAGCCAAAAGGGGTGTTACACCTCCTCCGTGCACAACGGCTCCCCATTGGCTCCTTGTTTCTCTCGCCAACTCTAAATTCTCCAAGAAAATTGAATTCTTCGAGAAGCCATGACTACCCCTAGTGTCCCCAGCGACATTACAAGGCTGAGCAAATGATTCACACGGTACAAAAACGATGCCGCTTTCCATGGTCTCCAGTTAGCATAGATATTCGCGCTACCACCAAAACTTCCTTGTGCATTATTATTAGTCCTTGGACAGTTGGCCTTGGGACCCCTCTCAGGACCAAATTCCGTTTAGTCCTCCTATTTCTTCATCTTTTGTGATAACCCGAGAATTCTGCCAGCCAAGATTGTTTTTCTTTGTGGAGTGATCCGAGTCTAGCCTCTAAAATTCTCGCCACTTTTGTCTGCAGATTGAGTTACCGGCTGTAGATCTGCAAGCAATTCGCACAATGTCAAGTCGAAACACTGTCGCGTACGTAGACTACTGAGTACTCGGGGCCGGGCTCGCTAYGATATTTGATGATACCAGCTAGTCAGTAGCAAGTCAGTGGGAGCTTGAAGTTGAATTGAACCTACAAATCGATTTGTCCGTTGCTAGAATTGAAATTTGTCCGGTTGAATTGGAATTGCTGTGCAGCTTCAGGTACGTAGGTAAGTACGCACGCACTTCGCCGTTTCTTGAAGTGTTTCTTGATCGATCTAATGTGTCTAATGCTTCCCTCCGATCCCCACTGGATGACTTCGTCGATCATCGTTTCAAGCAAGGTTTCTAAATTTCAAAGAAGCTAGTTACTTTGGCCAAGATCGATCGATTTCTAACGCCCTCCTTTCGTATGATCGATCGATCATCAGGTTTCTAAAGATTGGAGGCCAGCTGTGAACGAGGGTGGTGACCCGACCATGGCGGAACTTCCAGAGTGGTCTGCTCAGGCGCTTCGATGTCAAGGCAGTGATGGGCCCGTGAAGGTGATTTGTTTCCGGAGCAGGTTCGCAACTAACATCTCCAASATGAACATTCTGCTTGGCCTTTCATTACCCTGGAATCATTCATTTTGATTTACAGATTTGTTGGGTGTGTCCTCTGGGTAGAGACTCTTCTTGCATAGACTATGGTTTTTGAATCCGAGTTTCCAAATCCTATCTACAACTGCATCCGTACTGCACAACGTGGCTAGGGTTTGATTTGGTCAGATTCCCCTTCCTTGTCTGTCTGCCGATGGGGATTCAATTATTCATTTTTTTTATTTTTTTATTTTTTTATTTTACTTGCCTATCATTCATTTAATGTTTTCTTTGTATAAATGTTTGCACTACCCACTATCCATATACTAATATGTTGTTAATCTAGGACAAAACTTTACAATCACACCGTTCTTGTTAACTGTCATATACTGTCATTTTTGTTCAATTGACGGAATTTCATGACTTGGGTACTCTCCAAGGCACCTGTCCTGAAACWTAAATGGCTATTCTAACCCCATTTTCTAGAGTTTTGTGCAAATGACTGTCAAAATGATTTACGCCTAGAATTGACGGTTTATAAGGTAGGTCCAATATGATTTTTCATAAAAATTACCTAATGTTATAATTAATGCATGAAACACAATTGGCACAATGATAAAGCGTATTTCTTTTTGTAGTGCATTTGAAGACCTCAAATCAAGATTCAATAATACTCCAAAAGTTGTGCCACTTGATCTAGAATCAAGCTACGGACCAAAGTATTATGTGCCATCAGAAGAAGACGATTTACTTTGGTATTATTTTCTAGACTGCGCAAGACAAGATGGAGGACAGAAAGAAGCTAACAAACAAAAAGAGGATGAAGAGGAAAAAAAAAAGGAAAAAAGGAAAAGAGAAGAAAAAAAGGAAGAAAAAGAAGAAGAAAAAGAAGCATCTGCACYRGAAAAGAAAGTTGACGAAGACAAGGCCAAAACAAAGAAAGTYGACAAAGACGAGGATGAAAAAAGGGCACTCAACAAAAAAATAAAATGGGTGAGACACATACATGCACATACCATTCATTATTTTGTATTTAAATTGTTGGAATCTAACATTATTGAAAGAAATGAAGATAGATCTATTGCTATCGTAAAGGTACATGAGTGAAAATCTATGGATGTAAGATGTTCTAGACTAGATGGAACAATGCCAAGCTTTAYTTGTTTTTATTTCTTACCTCAATTAGATTATGTAAGGAATGCAATAAAATTAGAAATTTCTTCAAAGACTTCATTCAAGTACAACAATTAATGTAATCAATTGTGATGAATGCATGATTGCAGATTAAGGAACTTGACGGTATAACTCCCCCTGACGTGAGATTAGGCTATCTATGTGCCCTTATATTTGGAATCACCACCGAATTCAACCCAAGTGGCACATGGATTGTTGAAGATTTTTTCTACGATGAAGAAGTAGAGTAAGATATAATATCTAAGAATTGCGCTTGTATACAAAACATACCTAAATAAATGTAGATAATAAATAGATCGTTTGTACTACAAGAACTTTGAAATTAGAGCATGATATGAAAAGTCTACCAATTTAGCTTTGACCACTTATAGTTTTTGTATACAACATCCAAATGACATTYTTGGACTTTGGTTAAGTTTTGCTATAAGTTATCTATGTGTGAGAAAGATGTGAAATCTTATTGATATACAATCCTTGTTACTGAAATGTGTTTGATAATAGATGACCCTATTTTATTCAATGAATAGAAGTTTCATGCACATATCTTTATTTTAAGAAATTGTAAATGTGATAAAATCTTTGACCCTTAATAGACCTTGTATCTAGTACTAGAAGACAATTTTTTTGACATCATTACAGTTCTTTGATTGCTYTTGATCCAATACAACACTCTTGCAAATGAAATGAACATTCTTGTACTTGAGAAATGTATGTACTTCACCATTTCTAACATGTTTGACCCTTGAACGACAAGCTGGTGACTGTGGAACTCATCAATTTTGATATTGTGAAAATCATTGGTTTAAAAAAATCCAAAGCACGCATTGGAAGTCAAACTATTGTAGAAGGTCTTCCCTTTCCACCTCTAATTCCGAAGATGAATAGTTGCATTTCTATCCTTCACAGAAAGATGCTCTCTCATTCATCAACCAAAAAATGACCTTGGCGTTGTTTTTGGGTTAAACAATGCAGTCATGTGATCAAGCTTCCCTCTCTTTTTGAATATCAAGCTAGCTAGGCTCCTATAGTCCCAAGATGCTAGTCTGGAGGTCAAGATATCTTACATCATGTTTTTAAGGTAGTGTGGATGCAATTTGTGGGTGCCTATGCCTCAAATCTTTGAAAATTCATATGTAATTCAAAAATGCTTGAAAAAATATGATACCACTTGTACTAAGTTCCTCATCCTTTTTTCTTTCTCTGAAAAATGACAAAATATTGTTGCACATGGAATCTATGAAAAAGGGGACCAGCCCTTAAATGGTCGCTTTAAGAGCAGTCTACCTTAGTGGCAGGCAAACAAAGAGTACGAAGACGAGTTCTTTAAAAACTGTAGGTCTGTAAGTGCTGGTGAACAGAGTAGGCCTTTTTGGTTGTGTCTCTACAGTAGCTTTAATTCCATGTTCACTTCAACATTTTATGGATAAATTATAGGAGTCACTAGCTTGCAAGCTACTAGACAGTAGATTTCAAACTAGTGGAAAATCAAATCTTATGAGGTGTTCTAGTAAACCTAGCTGCATTACCATTGTTAAAAATTGCTCTACATATTGTCATTAGAATTAACAGGATTTATCATGGCTTGATAAATTTAGAGTATCTCTTGCCACGGGTGGTTTCCGCTCCACTAATGATGGTAAATAGTGTTAGTTACACTAATTGATTTAAAATAGCCATAAGTTTTTACTCTTAATGAATATTTTTACAGATTGCATGGATCCTAGTAGTACTATAGCTGGGAAAACACTGTTTAGTTACATCTAAAATAGTTAGTGTGGGTAACACTACTTACCATCATTAGTGGAGTGAGTTACGGAAGGTGTGATTGAATCATAATTTTCCAATTCGTTGTAACTTGGGGACTGATATATCAGTAAGTATACCTTCCAGCAGAAATTTTGTATTCCTCTTGTGTTATTTATTGATTGATTTCTAGCGAGGTTCTGTTTCAATCTAGAGGATTTCATTTGATTATTTTCTTTGCCTCTATTCTTATTTATTGGTTTTGTTTGATGTCCTTCTTCATGTTTATTTTATATGATTGAGAAACCAAGAGTGGTAGTTACAGTTTCCTGAAATGGCAACATCTCTTTTTACCCATCTGCAGGGTATTCGGGTCCATCACTGTAAATGCTTAACCAATAGCACCAATCATGGCAGAGGATCTCTCAGCTCATCAGTTCTTCACTGTGGCCTTCCTTCTACACTGAATAGTGAAATTAGGTTGCCCCTCACTAGTTTCTTGACATTCCACACTATATAAATATTTACTGTACATGTACAAGAATACACTATTTTTGAATTAATTATTGGTGTAGTTCAGACTCGTGAACCTCCATGTGTAGAATTGGAAGTATTTGTAAAAATATCTGTTGACTTTGATGACTTATATAGTAACTTTCTTGGTGTAAGGCAACCTGATTGTAAAGGCAACCTAATTTCACTATTTAGTGTACTTGTTAAGCTGCTGTTGGAAGTTTTGTCAATAGCCTCTGGACTCTGGAGCATTAATTGTCTGCTGGGTAGTGGAGCTTGAGTTGGTGTGGACTTGAGCCTTCATTACCTCCTGCAGCTGCTTATTATGCAGTTGGCTTCTCCTACCTCCTGCAGAATTGGGCAAGCAGCGTATGCAATTTTGCCTGAGTGAAGTAACCCTAACCCTAAGCTTACAAGCGGTGGTGAGGTGGTGAGGTGGGTAGGTATTATTTGAAGTTTGTAGAGTAGTTTTGCCAATATCTACAGGTAGGATAAAAATTATAAAATGACAAAAAAAATTATAGTTTGTTAGGAGTTTTACAAGTTTATATATTGTTTTTTATATTGTCTTTGAAGAAAAAAAAAAAAAAAAAGTAGAGAAAATAGGAAAAATGAAAAGAAAAATAGAAAGTAGATTAAAAATAAAATAAAAAGTATTTAGAATATGTTTGCAAATTTCTTTAGTTTATTGAATTGATCTTTTTATTGATCTCAATTCTCAAATGTAATAGATGCTCAACAATATAATAAATTTATATTGTCATTGTCCATGCTATATTGTGCATTCCGTAGTTTCTCTCATGGTTTCTTCATTGTGCTAACCATTCATTTGTTTGATATGTTTTTTTGTTTTAGAAGGCTAAATGCAAGTATATATTCTACGATGCATAATTCTGGATTTAGTATGTTTACTTGGTAACATAAGTGTTAAATTTTGGAAATCAATCTTTTTTTTAAAATTCTTTTATTAACACTTGGCATCTTGTAGTCTCAATTTATTGAATTGTCTCAATTTAATGCCTACTTTTGTTTTCTAAATTTAGGATCATGGTTAAAATGAGACTCCACATTCTCTCATTTTAATGAATACAGCCTTCGTAGAGTTCCTAGTGTGATTTCAACTTTAGAACACCATACTTTGGTCGTAGATATTATCCATTGGTCCCTCTTTACTTTCTTCCATCCGCAAGCTAACGATTGGGGCTAAAATCTATTAAATTTAAAAATCAATTTGAGAACTAAAAACTATCTTTGGAACTTGACTTAGGGTTCTCACTGGGATTCTCTTGGACCAATTTAGCCAAGTTTTGTCACATGGGTGGTAGATTTGGGCCATTTGGGCGTTTTCTACTAAATATCTACAATTTGTACAATTTTTGGTTTCTAACGTAATATTTACATGCTTAATTCAAATGGGCCTACTTTGAACAAAACACTCTATTTATGACCAAATTTTATATTGGGATGTAATGTAATGTATCATTTAGTGGTTTATACTCTTTTTTGGACTTTTTGTATGTAAAGCTATACTTTAATTTGCAAAACAAAATAGTAAGTCCCCAGTGACAAATTGAGAGCTCACATACGTATTTTAATGTAAAATGAGATTTTCCACTTTCTTAAGATGGATTTATTAAGGGTTTAAATATATTCTAATGATTATATCCCTAAAAAAAACAAAAAAAAACAAAAAAAAACATCATAAATAAATAGGGTATCTTCCTAAAATGGCTACAACATAACATCAAAGCCTTAAAACACTCACTTTTTGTAATGGCATTACAACCAAAAGGTAGTTCTTGTGATGGTTAGGTCATTAATACAATTAAATAACTTTGATTGTGCGACTGTGTCTAYTAAGTTGTCCCATTGTTGTCCAAATCTAAACTATCAAGAATAAGGATTTTTGGTTGAATGTGATGGACCATTAGCTAACTAYGTAGGAGTAGAAAAAAATCTAGAATGGGTCACTCTACCTTCATTCCATCCAATGATTGTAATATATACATAATATGGATTTGTTGCCTAGGAGACAATAATCAACCCCTAAAGGACCATTTGTTCCTTCAAGGGACAAGGTAGATTCAGGCATGTACTTACAGTCTCAATTTTTGTCCTGATGTTTTGAAACTTTCTTTTTAGATAGAAAAAATAATCAAATTCATAAAAATATACAATTTTTTTCAATCAGTACTTGGGAACAAAATTTATGCCCAAAACAACTCAACACAGGGGAGAAGGGAGGACAAGGGGCAACAAAAAAGAGTTTCAAAAAGTTGATTTAAAAAAAAAGAAAAATTCTCATAGTTTATATTTTTGTCTACATAGAAAGCATTAATTCATTCCATTTGGATTTATCATGAGAAAGTTATGGAAAATCTTGTTTTGGGGGCAATTGGAGCATCTTCTTGAAAAATGAACTCATAGGATTCATCTTTTAATGCAATTTTTACAATTTTAAGAAAAAAAATTGTTTCAAATGGTTAAGTTTGCTTTCTAGAACAATATCTTCATTGGAATTAGTGTATTTTAATTCCACCTTAATTAGAGATATTAATAATTTAGATTTTCCTTCTATCTTGTATCTACTCCTATTTAACAATTTTTTAAAGAATAAAAATTAAGTTTTTTTTTAAACTTTCCYCCCCCCCCCCCCTAGATTCTCAACTCCGTTCTCCACTAGAAAGATTTAAAGCTCAAAACTCTATAGAACAAAAAATCAAAGTTATGAAGGTTCCAAGTCAAATAATCTAGTCCCGCAACGTGCTGCAAAACTTGCGTTTTTTCACTTTAAACGAAGATATCTTGTAATCTGTGATGTCAAAAAATTTGAAATTTTTTCCATGCATCCTCATACTAGTATGGTTAGATTTGCAAAAAAAAGCAATTCACAGATGTTTTACTCTTTGCTATAGAAACGGCAATTTTGAGTGCGTTTTTTGCAAAAAAAAAAAAGGCCTTGGTCCTTTAGAGGTTAACACTAACAAAAATATGAGATGACTTCTAATCTACATGCCAAGTAGATATTGAATAATCAAATCTATGAATAACAAAGTAATGAACAAAATTGGGATCTTACCTATCTATCACCTATTATATTAAGTGCACAATGTCACGATCCGTCTTCTTGTTTCCATTTGACTTCATAGACGTTCATGTTGATATTGTTGCAATTTTTCATCCTAATTGTTGAAATATTCTTGACTCAAGAAGATCACTCCTTGTATTTTTAGGGATACACATGAGTTAAGAGGGTATTTGATGTAGGGTTATTACCTTAATTATTGTATATAAGATGATTATAATGTTACCAAAAAGCTACGGGGGTCATATTTCCAATCCCCTATGGTTTTTGTAAAGTCATTATGTTTTTTTTTAAGTGGGGCTATCTTACGTATAAAATTTAGATTTCCAATTTCTTTCCACCTTTATCCTTTTTTAAAAAGATTCATTTGCTCTGGTGCATACATATATAGGGGATACACCATGAAATCAACAAGAATCAATTCAAGTCCCAATGTGCCATTGGCCAATTGGCATTTTTTAATAATAAATTCATCGTTAAACATTATACTTTAAAATCCCCTCTTGAACTATCATCTAAACATTTCATTCAATGTGAATGTGTGTTTAACACATGTGGCTTAAAAAATTCAAGTTAAATGAACTATAATCTTTATCTTTGTACGGAAAGTTTTAGCTCATCAAATCCACTAAGTTAAAACCTTCTTATTCATGCAATGTGAATTTTTTTGCCTCTTATGGTCAATGTTTTACATTTTTTTGATATATACAATATTAGTACCATGGCACAATTTTAATCAACCAATATTCAYTGTAGATTTTTTTGATTGTGTTCATTTCATCATCTATACTATCTATCTACATCTACACTCACCGTTCCATGAAAAATTTATTTAGCCTCTATACATCAAGGTTGAATTTTCAATAAAAACTCTTGTGTAATGATGTCATTACGTAGCCTAATTTTCATATATTAGAATATGTAGCACTTCATAGGCCCTATAGTAGATCTACATATTGAATAAAAAAAATTCTTTTGAATTAAATGAACTCTATCTTTGAACTCACATAGTTTTCTAAGAAATCGAGAGTGTCTCCCAAAGATTCTTGAGTTTAAAATCCAATTCTAGGCAATTGAAGGAAATATCACATAGATATAGATACAAGCATATGTGGTCATGAATAAACATATGTATAAATGCATATAGTTTATTATATTTTTGTACCTTTGGTGAACCTGCTTGGTTGTATATAAGAGAATTTACATTTCAAATTATAATTTCTTACAAGCAGACACCATGAGACATGGAACATATGAATTCCCAAGTGCGCATGTTATCACTATGCTATGCAACAAATGGTTCCCAGCTACAATGGTTTTTAACCCCTAATGGACCAGGGGTGTTTAGGCATATCTTTTGTTTTCAAGACTAGCTCTTGTAACAAGCATAGTTTCTCATTTGTGTGGAATAATTTTGATGATCCCCACTGTTGAAATGAAAGTAGACTTGTGTATCTTTCCTATGAAAAAGAGATTGACAAAATTGCACTATTTTTGAGAAAATGCCATTGTTGAAAAGATTGATCAAAGATGTCCAATTAGGCAGTAATTTGTACATACGTTGAAATGGAAATGTTGAAATTGGAATGCTCAAAAATGCTCCAAAAAATCTGAATTTTTTTCCACAAGTACATAACATTATTATGTTCATGCATAATTTTTTTTCAAATCATTTTGAGATGTAGTAAAAAAGATATGAGGATATGAAGTGATGACCTACAATGTCTTTTCAATTCACCAAAAATTCACCAAAAATCCGATTGATCATTTCTCAATCGGATTGCGCCAACGGATTGAGCGTAAAAAATCATCGAGTGTCTCTTTGTTGTTCACGAGCTGTTAGTGAGATTAACATACTGAATTTGTTACAAATGTAGTTGCAAAAGCCACGTGGTGGCCTTTCGGTCCGTTAGGGGTTAACTAAAAAACATTGCACTCTCTATGGCTTTATTGGAAAGAAAACAATTACAAGTATAAAATAAACTCATAGCTTACAATCAATAACACATAATTATGATAAGTCGTAATTGCCTTTACTAAATTGTCCTAGTTTAATAGAGTCTTTTATAATCCACATAATAAATATCAACTTAAGCATTCCAAGCCCATTGATTTCTTGGAACCAAAAAATACAAAGGTATGACTAATTAAGATAACCAAACACAAATAAACCTAAATCTAACATAATATACTTCTCAATACAAAAGTGTATCCTTGAAAATCCTATGGAAAATGATACCTCCTATATTAATTAAAGATTCATAATTCACTTCTAGTCTATATATTTTAAAAAAATAACTTTGGTTTCTATTTGTTGAACATTGGATGAAGTACGGATTTCACCTTGTTCCTAAAATTTCTAAAAAGAGTGTACCACACCATTTTGCCTATGAATAGAATACAAATAAATCCACCTATAGCCATTGTAATGTACATATTTGTTTGGTATTTCTTGATTGGAGGTAAAATTGCAATTCCAGCACAAGAAAATGCTCCCAAAACACAAACAACAGAAGCAAGAAATAAGTTGGTTGCACCTTCACCGTTTTGATCACATATGTATCTTCTACTACTTGGATGGCTCTAATTGTTTCCAGTCCTGCAACTACAGATGCAATTGCAAAATAGAATGACAAAGAGTTGAAGATTGCAAAGAGTTGGATGCTGAAGTGGCCTTGAACGGACATGTATGATTCATATGAGTTTGGTGGAGCTGCAGCTGCTGTCTCTATAAGTTGATAGTATGAATTGTACCCCAAAGGTGGTGAGAGCCATCCTACAAATGGGATGCCAGCAATAAGTGTACCGCCCACCATAACTGCATTAGAAGAATCCACCGCCAATTGCCTTTGACTATTGACTTCCGCTACAACATCTTTCATTTCTTGCCTCTGTAGTAGAAGATTTTGAATCTTTCTCTTGATAAATGAATCCTTCGCACGGGCCCCACCTATAGCTGTCCAGTTTGAAGCAATTTCCAACGGTGTGAGACCATTGGAATTTTTTTCACTGCAATTTAAATGCGGGGAAGCAGTAGTACAAAAAAAATCCACCACAAGAGCATCCATTTTTAGCACAGCAACATGCAACGGTGGTTTGTGCAACAATTTGTAAGTCGATGTAATTGTTTTTGTGAAGAAAAACTCAAAACAATAGAGATGATAGGAAATCTCCCAACTTAGCAGCTCCTTTACAATTCCTGCATTACCCTTGTATGAAGCATTCCAAAGTGCCATGGCCCAAGATTCACCCACAAATTGCTTCCGCGTGAACTTAAATGTTGTAAGTGACATCACGCTATAATTAAGATAGTAGTTCAAAATTACCCTGACAAATTCAATATCGTTTGCTGCGCTTGCCCAGGCCAATAATGTATCTAGCTTCAACTGTCCCAAAGAGGATCCATCTTTTTGTTTTCTATATTTTGTTTTGCAAACAAGAAGGAGATCTCTATCTTTCTCTCTTTGGTCAAACAAGTCTTCATCTTCAACAATCATCTCACAAACGAGATGACTGAAAGGCCCTTCATATTCAAAATTCTTGAATTTTGCAATTTTACCATTAGAAATTCCAGTATGGCTTGCAAGGCCCAACAAGTAATAAATGCGAGCCCGGTTCCTCCAGTTTCTTTCTTTTTTGAAGCATCTCCCATGCAATTTGGTTAGTGCATCTACAAACTTCTTTTTGGCCTCCTTCACCAAGTTGTCACAATCGGACTGCTTTCCATCCTCCCACGGCCGCATGCCTTGAAAGCTTTCATGATCACGATCTTGAAGTAGAAATGGATAGATCCTACCAACCATGGAGCATTGTTTCGCCATAAAAATGGTTTCTCTAGGCCCTTGTTGACGCAATAGTACTTGAACATGATCTCTTCATCTTCGTAGACTCGATCGACCAAGTAAGTGTAGAATCTTTTTGGTTTCAATTTTAAGGCAGCTTTGGCATAAAAACAATTTGTGCATTTTTTTACTTCAATCCTCCCTTCAATCCTCGCTTCAATCCACAAGTCTTGGCTTTCATTTGGATCATGCAAAGCAAGGCATGACAAATAGTCATAGATTGCAATGCGTCTCTTCCGCCATTCCTTTATGAATCGCCTTGAATTATCTTCATACATGGATTCATACTTTGCTTTGTCCTTACTCAAGACCTCTTCCACTTGCTTCTTTATTGTGTCCAATTGTAATTCTTCCTCGCTTGATTCCAAACCACAATACCTTTGGAATGGAGCCAATATCACATCCAATTCTTCTTGTGGTGATGGAATCATTGTGGCCAATGAAGCAACAAGGCAACACTTCACCTAGATTCTCTTTCAACTTGCTTGGATACAAGAGCCTGCAAAAAGAGCAAATTTGCACCTTGTCATTTTGATTTGGAACACATGCATGTTTCAAGTTGCTTCTTTTATCTCAGCCATAATTATGCTAAGGTAGGTATTTAAGACACCAGTCTAGCTGACAATCACATAGAAGTCATGCATACACAAAGTAAAAGTGAATTGGGCAAGTGAAACATTGTTCATTGTGTATCTCATTGGTTTGTCATAAAGGGAATACAATTCACAAGCCTTCTCCTTATTCTAAACCTTGCACTCAATCAATTAAGATGTTATTTCCTACCCTAAAATCCTAAAACCCTAAATGTCATTTCAACCCCAAAGTTGAGTTTTTGGAAAATGTTGTTTCAACCACAAAATTGGTTGATTAAAGTGGTAGATTTTTCAATTTTGTTTCAAAAAATGCCATTTTAGACACAAAAATTAGGTAGATTTTAGAAGAAAAAATGAACCCACAACAATTGTTGAAGAAAGGGGGGTTGCAGAAATAAATAGTGTAATTGGTTATGACTTGTGACCATAGTACTAGTCTTATAATAACATCTATGCACATAGCAGATTTCAAGAATTTCAAATATCTACTAAAAATTTAGATTCGAATTTTTTTAAAAAGAACACCATTAATAAATTTGGGCAAATAATTGAAATCTACAGGTTAATATTGATTAATCTAGAAACCAAAAATCTTTTACAAAGATAGATCTAAAAATCATAATTCTACATTTTTATTAGAATTTGAAGGTTGAAATCTATGTTTTGGATAACTTTTCAAATGCAAAATGTATTTTGAGGGTACACTTTAGACTAAAACATACATGGTTATAACCAAAAATTTCCAAATGTTGTTCAAACCTCCATGTTGAAATGTCATGAAATGAACCACATTTGGGTGTTGTTTCAACTGCTTCTAACAATGGTGGAAACAACTTTGAAATGCAGCTTAGGAAGTTGTTTCAAATAGGGTTTGGGTCTACAAAAAATAGTGAAATTCAATTGCCCCACACTAATTTCTCAACATTTGACATTATATAAATATTTTCAATTATTGTACAAAAATGCACTACTTTTGAATTAGGTTTTGTTGTAATTGAGACTCATGAACCTCCATGTGAACAAATGGAAATACTTTTAGAAATATTTGTTGACTTTGATGGCTTGTAAAGTAACTTGATGTAAGGCAACCTAATTGTTAAAGCAACATGATTTCACTATTTTGTATAGCAAAATTAATACAATTATTCCACTTTCATGACGTTTTTCATAGTTGTTAATTAATTCATTGGAGACTTTTCAATCAAGACTAAAGTTGTTGTTCCATATTGACCACAAAAGTGACAAAACCATTTAAAGAGAGATAAAGCCCTTCAAAATAGAAAAGACAACATACTCATTAAAAGATATTCAAAGCCTAAAGAAGCTCCCAAGTTCCGTGAAGTTCCCGCACTAAGGAAACTCGCCACACCAACAATCTAATGTGATTGAGATTGTGCCATGTTAAATGATATTAGATAGTTTAATCTTTTTAATTTTTTAATTTTTTAGAATGATATTTTTGGAATGTTTTTTAAATCACTTTTACGATTTTTAATAATTTTTTAAAAATAAAAAAATCAATCAATTAATTAGTTTAAATTAAATGTTTTTGGAAGCTATGGCTAGTTCAAAATTCCCGGACAAGAATCTTGAAGCGCCCTCTTCTGGCCTCAAATATTTTTTAACACAATGCCAATCTCCCACTAACTGGAGTTTAAAACGTATAGTCTAAACCAATGAACTTGTTCCAAATGAAAGACAACTTTTATTAGTGTAAACAATACTTGGAAGCATGAGTAATAGTGTGGGAAACGAGTATCTACAAACTCATATGAAGTTTGTTGGTAGAAAAGAATCCTAGTTGAATAACATCCTAAGCAACATTTGGACGTCGTTTCAATCACTCCTAAGGGGGATGAAAGAACATTTTAATGCTATTTAACCCTTGAAAGACGGACCGATGGCTGTGGAAATCATGCATTTTTGACAACTTCTCATTGGAAGTCAAAGTACTAGAAAAGATCTTCCCTTTCTACTCCTTATACTGAGGATAAAATGTTGCAATTATGTCCTACACGGTTTGAGTCATCCAGAGAACACAAAATGTCCGCCAAGGCGTTCAAGGGTTAATATGTTGTTTATATAATGTCATTTCAATATAGTGGAGGTTGAAACAATATTTGGAGAATTTTGATTTCAACCATCTAGATTTTAGTTTGAATTCTATTCTCATAGGAGATTTTACATTTGAAAATCTATCACTACTAGAATAAAGGGGGGGGGGGGTAGCAACGTTTTTCTAGCAACGTTTCTTGTGCTTTTAGGAATAAAGCAACGTTTGCCTCAACAAAAGCAACGTTTGGCAAGAGTCAATTTGCTGAGCAATGTTTGAGCAATGTCTAAGCAACGTTTGTGAGAGAACTTCCAAGGATTAATATCCCAATGAGTTCCCATCTTCATTCTTTGTTGAGGACATTATCCCATAAGCATTGTACTTGGTGAGACTACCATGAAGTATAATATGCTTGTGTCTCTCCAACAATATTACAACACATAAAGTGTATGCTATATTATATATTATATACAATATAGTATAAATATTGTATACAATGTAATATAAATATTGTATACAATGTAGTATAAATATTGTATACAATGTAGTATAAATATTGTATACAACGTAGTATAAATATTGTATACAATGTAGTATAAATATTGTATATAATATTGTATAAATATTATATACAATGTAGTATAATATTGTATATAGTATAATATAAATATTATATATAGTATATTGATGTTTCATTGGTCTAAAATATTAAATTGACAAATTGACAAATCATTGGGAACAAATGTTCCCAAAAAGGGAACAAGTAAATTAACATGAGAATTCAAGTTCACATGTTCCCATGTAAGTAGCAAATGTTGCAAAAAGCAGACCTGTACCAAGATGTTGCTTCACCTAAACAACGTCTCCAATCAAACTTAAAACAATGTTTAGAAGTACCTCCAAGAGTCCAAGATTACTTTCCTAGTGTATTGAGCAACATCTCTCGTGATGCACATGGTCCCAAATTCTAGTAGTGTATCCAAAACAAAGATTTTAACTTTTTCAAGATCTACCAAAAGTGTAAAGTTTAAATCTTATAATCTTGTCAAAATGTAGATTTCAGATTCTTGCCCAGATTTGTAAATCTTAAAACACTATACTTAAAACACACCTTTCTCTTATAGTGGCGATGCAAGGCAAAAAACTCTTCCACCCCAGCACCACTTATTTCTCCAATGTGTTGGAACGACACTTCTGAAAAATCTACTAATTTAATCAACCAATTTAGTCAAATTTTTCAAAAATTCGCGGTTCAACCCGGGGCTACCACAGTACAGTACTGTAGTGAGTGTTTCTAAGTTAAGCAGTTAACACTAAAACTGCAACACATGCAGTAAGGTAGGCAACCCAAAATCGCCCCGACCTAAACCCGCCATCTACTCTGTACATCTCCAAAACCATTTTTGTAGCTATGTGGAAGAAACGTTTTGAGAACCCATCTTACCTAACACGCAAACGCAGCACTTCAAACCTTTCACCATGAGCGCAGCTAGCTTTTGCCTATGTTCTCCAAAGAAAGCATTCTTTGTCGCGCTGACACCGTCTCGGACGTGCGCACCGTAATACTGAAAAAACTCGGTCCTTCTAATAATTCTCTGAACCTATGCTCAGATCTATCGGGCCCGCTCAGAGCTTTATCGGAGCAATTAAGAGTAGAATATGTACAGTAGGTGCGGGATCGATATTTCAAGATATCTGGAGATTGAAACACTAATCGAGTGGCAGGCCGCCGGACGACTTAATTAAGAGCTGAAATGATAGAAAWATTGGAAGAACACTACTGTAGCTAGCTTTCGGGGTCCAAGGCTTAATTACCAACTAAGCCCTACGCATTGAGATTGAATATATGACCCCAGGAATTGAATWGAASAAGAAGACCCGTGTAAGTTCATACCTTCGGGGTTCAGAGATCTCGCTYGCTCGCTAGCTYYGGTCCTCGCCTCATGGACTCCATCGATCAGTGAAGTCTGCTTGATCAATTGCCACACACAGGTACGTACAGCGCAAGCAGGACAAGTGAGTTTGGTCGAGCTCCACTCGAATCAAACATTCGAATCGATGCCTTAAATTAAGCAAAACAATCCCTCCCTAGCTCTTGAATTTACCCACTGTAGCTGACTCGATCACACGCTGCTAGAATTGAAGCAAGGGTATTGACTACTGGAAAGAAGGAATGAGGACGACGCATCGCTGTAGATCGAGCACCAGGCGCAAGGCAGGCTAACTACCAAGAATGAAAACCCCGGCCCTGCAAGGTGTGGGAATGCTCAAGGAGCTAACTCCTCACAGAGCACATTGAAGAGCGTACAAATGGATCGGACGTACCACAGACACAAGCTAGCAACATCTACTGTAAGTAGTACGTACACATGACTCAGTAATGTATCCAGCCCAGTTTACATTTGGGGCCGGATTGAAGGCCGGCCGGAACTCTCCAAGTTCGAACCAATAGGATCACTCAATTTCTCCAAATCCAGCCCAAGGGCTTTATGCCGGCCGGAACTACAACTCATCCTACGTGTTGCATTAGGTGGCATGGTTTTGGCGCCAAACCATCCAGCCCCAAGGGAGCAATCGGGCCGAGGTTTTTGGTGGCCGAAACTCCCATCTAGGGCCGGATTGGGCTCCTCCGTTGGATTGAAAAAATCTCCACCTACCAATGTAAAGTCTTTTTTATTTCTATTTTTTACATGCTTGTAATCATTATATGTGAGCTCAAGAACTTCCTCCCATTTGGATTGCTGAATTTTTGGGAGCACAAAGAATGAGTCAAAGTAAATAAATCTATGAACTAGCCATTTGAATTAGTTCAGTTAATGTTTGTTTCTGCTACATCACTGCACACAATATTATGTACAATTGGAATTAAATAACATGAGATGTTTGAATTTAAATTATTTTAGTTTTCTAAATTAAACTAAAACTTAAATCATTTAACATAATACAAAATACTTTTAGTAGAAATTAGTATTATTGATATAACCTCATATAACAACCTTATAGTTCTACCATGTTTTTTTTTATTGGTATAGGATTAAAGACCTTTTAATTACCAAAACAAATTTTAGCTTCTAAGTTGATCAATTTTTTCATTTAATTCAACCCCTCAATTAGTTTTTTAGTTAATTAGCTTTTCAGTGAATTTTTTCAATCAATTAAGCTGATTTTTTTTTCCTATTGAGGACATAACTAACATGCAAAGAATATAATATTTATTTCTGCTCTATTGTGCACAATTTTACATACAATTGTTCTTAACATGAGATGTTCATTTGGTACATGCTTATGAATTAAATTTTTGATACATTTCTTATTCAACTACATTGTACAAATATATTTCTCTAAATTGACCTCATTGTTGATTGTTGGAGTTATGCCACAGACTCTGACATTTGTGAGATGATGTGTGCTTTTACCAATTCCATTTTTGAAATAGAAAAAATAAGAATGGAAACGAAAAGTTAAAGAAAATGATCAACCTTTTTTTTTTTAAATAAAAGAAAGAGGAAAAAAAAAGTTAAATAATTAAAATCTTTTTTTTAAAATAGGAAAGAAAGGAAGAGAAAGATAAACATGCATGTTTTTATATTTTTTTTAATTGAGCATTGAGAAAATCCAAGATTACTTGAAATGGAAATTGGGCCTTAGAATCCAATCCAAGGGCTTTACATTAACTGGGGTCGGATGGAAAACTAGGGCCGAATTGAAGGCCGGATTGAAGGCAAATCCGGCCGGCCTTCCATCCGGCCTCAGGCCTAATGTAAAGCCGGCCTAAGTGACTTGCACGACGTTTCCTTAGGGTTTTCCTGTAGGGTCTGTTCCGTGGCTTGACTGCTTGTGGGACCTTGATGCACGCCCAAGTTACTGTAGAATATGTGGTTGGTGGTAGAATTTTGTGTATAGTTGCAGTTGCTCCAACATAAAATAGTGAAATAAGGTTGCCTTATCCAGATGACTCACTACTGGATGATTGCACGAAGCACTTGTCAATTTTGTTGCGTTTTGAATAGTATCCATGACTTTTTCCYGGAGTACTTTGAAAATTAGAAAAATAATTTTTTTTAATTTAAAAAATATGGATAATGTATATACCTTTAAGATGAAGGTAACCAAAGGAAATGCATAGAAACAAACTTCAAAGTAGGAGAACTAGAAAAGTGCCAAATCTCAAGAAAATAAATATTTTGATGATTTAATTAGATGGCGAATTTCATTAAAGTGGCGGTATTCCATGTGCCATTTTCAACCTTGTAGTTTGAACTGCTCAAGTGAAATGTAGGACAAGTATAGATTTTGAGTCATCTTTGACATTTGGAGATGTCAAAAATCTATGACGCATTTAGATTTCATACCACATGGTCTAAAACATATAAGACAGGCATAGATTTCAGAAATCTAAGACAGGTATAGATTCCAAAAATCTATGAAAGATTTAGATTTCAAACTACGTGGTCTAAACTGTAAAAAGCACCAAAATAAAGGAATATCGCCATTTTAATGAAGTTCGCCATTAAGTTAAAAATAGGAAAAAAAACTCAAAAAACACAAATGAAAATTGGCCATTTGTAACAACTCTATGAAGATGTTCATTCACAAAAACAAAAACAAAAATTATATTTTATAGGTTTCAAAATGCAAGAAAAAAAAAGTTGACTTTGTGGACTTCCACACTACATAAAAATAACTATTTTTTAACTTCCTTTGGGCAGTAGCTATAATTCTACAAGAGGACCTTCTCCTCCAAATTTCATCTCCAAATTTGCTTATTTGGATACAAAGTTCATGATACGTGTCCAAAAGTAGTGCAAGAGAAAGTAGGAAGTAGTGAGTGGAAGGGTAATTTTTTGAATGATTGGAATTGGAAGAGCCCAAAGATTGGCTATGGGTCCGGAGCACTTTTTGCCTTTCAAAATTCATAGTAATTTCAATTCATGCAATAAAATTATCAAAGTTTTTGCATTCCCCATCATTCTTATCAACACATCTCTAAAAATATTTACCTTGCATTGCATCAGATTCGTCCAAATTCCTTATTTGGTCGGTTATAGGCGGTTCTACCTTACACAAGTATCTTCATGTCAAAGTTCTTTGTGGTACCAGAAGAAATGAATTTTTAAGGATGATAGGCCCAGCATTTTTAAGGACAATTATTGCTTTTTAACACACATTTCCTTCTCATTTTCCTGCATAATCATTGAACTCTTGAACCAGTCCCCAGTCCCCACCATTGCTGTAAGGTATCCCCCCCTGCAGGTACAGACAATAAAATCCTCAGCCTACCATATAACTTACATGATATTCAAGCATGGCTGGCTTGACTGCAGTCATGCAATATTATTTTACAATTCACGGAGTACGAAAGATGCCATCTCCATGCTCACTTAGGGCCTCCTGCCATGTACATGGGTTGGGTGGAAAAAGCACTAAAAGACAAGAAGTGACCACAGATTGTCTTGCCGGCCTCAGTGAGCGGAGAAGTTGGGTTACAAGCTTCACAGATATTGGTGGACAAGCCCATTCGTGGAGAGTGGTGGAGATTGGACAACTTGAAGAGAATCCTCTAAGTGTAATATTTTGAGTCGCTCTCTCCTCACCAAACCGATCCACATAGCAGGACAATTAGTGGTTTGGCACTGTAGCTTCCACAGAGAAGCTGCACCCGCCCGACTCACATGGCAGGAGACCCTTACTGTAAGTTGGACAACCTTTTGTCAGCAAGCATATGTGTCCTGTTTAACCACATGCTCCATATACTATATAAAAATTATTGCATTATCTATGTGCATGTTCTACAGTGAATACGGGTATTAACCCTTAAAGGACGGACCTATCACCGCGGGGAAAAGCGGGGTGCAATATGTAGTGCTTGACCGAGGAAAAAAACACTGTTCATGCACATGTTTAGCTTTGGAAAAATTGTACAAACCAATGCCGGATGCTACCCATTCATAAATTGCGAGAAGGGCACCATGTCACAAAACACTTTCATATGAAAATCTTTATTATCTTCATAGAGTTAAGGCTATCTAAAAATATGGAAGCAATTAAAGACACTAAATTTGACTTCCCATGATGATTGACATATGTGTGGTCACTTTCACAGAAACAACGGATGAAAAATGGTGAGTATTTACTCATTAGATGAGTTTTTTGTCTTCCAAAGGACGCAAAACGTTTGCCTCATCCTGCAAGTGTTAAGGGGACCAAACAATTAAAGGGACTAAAAGAGGGGAATTGTAGATGTTCGAAAGATGATGTACAACTCGCGGAGACTTCACTCACTGTTGATGTACAACAAAGGTAGATATTTATATAGTGTGAAATGTCAATTAATTAGTAAGGGTCCACATAATACCCCTATTCAGTGTAGCTGCTTGGACAAGTTAAATCCTAGAAGGACGCAGGGGGGTCCTTGAAGAAATCATCATTTCTTAGACCGTGGGAACAATTGATACTCAAAAATTCAAAAGAACTCATTTGAAGTCAAAGTATTGTAGAAGATCTCCCTTTTCCACACAAAATTTCGAGGATGAGTAGTTGCACTTTTGTTCCACATGGAAATATACTCTATCATCCATCGGACACTAAATGTCCGCGGCATCCTTCCTAGGTTAAAGGAGGTACCCCATTTCCTACTAGCATCCCATTTTCGTTCCATAGGGTGCTCTATATCCGATCAACAACAATGTCATGGAGGTGTACATTGAAAGCCTTGCATCAATTTTGTGACCATCCTATGGTTGGAAATAAGATTTGCCTACTTATGAGGAATGGGATAAATATAATCTTCACCAAAAAAATTCACGATAATTTTGTTTTTGAGAGATTTTTTTTAAAATTATGAAATCCATCTTAAATCTATTTCTCTACATTGAATTTTTTTTACTGAACTTTCTGCATGCCGCAGATTGGCTGAATTGCTTAAGTGGTCGGAAATAGGTGACCATCTTCATACTCATTTATATTCCAATGGTTATCAGCAGTGTATTATCCTTATTAACAAAACATCCGCTTTGGGGGGGCTTAAAAAATATATTTTTTCGTCAAAGCTCCGAAACAACATGAGAATGATCCGGATTAGTGATATGAACACCAACACTATAGTGTATGCAAACCTCCTATCAATTTAGGTGAACTACCCCATTACAGACAAAATGGGAGCAATATTGTTGCTAAAATGTGCAAAGACTGAATTCAGTGAGTCAACCCACTCAAAGCCAAAAACAGGCTCTTTTGTGCAGCTTAGAGCATCTCCACGCTGGGCTCTTCAAAGAGGGGCACCAATACTCCATTGTGAGGGTTTTGGTGTGGCTTCATACACCAGTTGGAGGATTCATTGGGAGGTACCCCACGCTGGGCTCGCCAAGCACATACCTCGAGGAAGTCAATTGTCACCTCATGAGGGACATTGCCTTGTCAAGGCCAAGTGGGAATTAAGTTCACCCTTAAAGGATGGACCTATCACCATGGAGAAAAGACAGGCTCTGGATTGTGGACCGCCAAGTGTTAAACGGTGGGAAGTTAAACAGTGTAGCACCTAAAAATGATAGCAACATCTAAAAATTTGCTACAACACCTAAAATTTGATGATAGGCATACATGGACTTATCATCGTTGGCATGAATTTCCGTGACTTTGTGTTACAATTTGCAGCACCTAAAAATGATAGTACATTCAATGACACTATTTCTTGCTTTCCATGTCGAAGTACATCTCTACTTTCACAATTACCCAAAAAATGGATGAAAAATACCTTTTATGCATCCACTGCAGTTGATTTCTGTCATCCAAAGGCCGTGAAACGTCCTTGTCGTCCTTTAAGGATTAAGTTGGGATTTTGGGGCAGGTGGAGGCTTAATTGAGCTGGGATTTACGAGGGTTCAACTCTTGATTCAACTCTGCCATGCTTCCTTGGGACCTGYTAAAAGATAAAATAGGCAACATAGCAAGGCGTGCTGAAGCCACACAACTTCACAGTGCACTCCCCAATTTCTGACGTGGCCGATCACAAATTTGGGTTTGACGCACCTGCCGTGGGCTTTCTATTCAACTCTGACACGCCAAGTTTCAGTGCCTGAGCCGCTTGAAGTGCAGCTGTGGCAATGCTCTTATCTAGTATTTTTTCTTTTGTTCAGGCTACAAATGACTTCGTATCTTCATCTTGGAAATGCTTGTGGATTATGTGGCTCCTTCTCTACTTCTGGACTAACTGAAGGTGGTCCCCAAGTGCAGGATTTTGAAGCCTGGTGGTCTTTATTTTTTTTGACTTGTAACCGCATACAAATTTGAAGTAGACATGTTTGAGATTACACTGGAAAAGAAAACACAACAATATCACTTATGAGTTGAAATATTATAATTTTTAACCAAGCAAGTGTAAAAACTACAAAAAAAATTCAATCCACTTTTTGCATGCTAAATCTAAAAAGTTTGTCAATGAAAATATATGAGGTTATAGGTCCCAACATGTACAACCCCAATCAATTTATAGCTTCTCAAAATCTACTCTACTATTGTTTTTAAATAAAAATTTATGCAATTTTGTCTCCAAGATCTAGAGTATTTGAGGCTCATTTCGAGGAGTCCTCAACACTAGGAAAAGTCAAGATTACACAGGATACCGTGAATGTTTATTGTCCAATGAATGATAGAATATCTTTCTATATATGACATATAAATGCAATGTTCATCCTTGGAATTTTGTGGGGAAATGCGGGGAGGTCTTGCACACTAGAGTGTCCTCCAATGAGTGTTATTTGGGTTTTTACCCATAAACAACGTTGTGGCCATTTTCTTGTTGATGAATGACAAAGAATTATTCTGTGTCAAATAGAAGTGCAACTATTCATCCTCAAAAATCCTTTGTGAAAAGGAAATGTCTTGTACAAGTAGTTTGACTTTCAATAAGTGTTTATGGAGTTTTTTAAACCAACTATTTACACAATGCCAAAAACAATGATTTCCACGATGACCAATGTACCCTTCAACTTTTCATTGCCTTAGAGGACGGAAAGTATCCTCACACAATCTGGCAATTAACTTTGAAAGGCTCTAACTTTTGCATCTGATGTCTGAATTCAATAAAACTTGTTGGAAAAGTTGCGCATACTAGTCTAGTTTCTATGGTGAAAATTTCAAATCATCCAAGACGTATAGAGTTTGTGAAAGTCATTTGAAGTTCTTAGGTTCAATTTAGGTTCAGCACAGTGCATCGTCATGGCTACAACTTTGGGAGATTGTATCTTTTGCATTAAATGTTTTTTTTCAATAAAATTTGCTGGGTTTTGTTTCCATAAAGGTCTAGTTCTTGTAGTAAAAGTTTAATGACAATCCAAGTTGTTTTGAATGTTTGGGAGCAATTCAAAGTTCAAAATACAATTTTTTTTGCATTTTAGTGAACTTTGGTGCCTCATAACTTCTTATATGATCCTTTTTAAATATTTTTTGTTGGAAAAGTTGAGCTTACTAATCTAGTTTATGTGGTTAAAATTCCAAATCCGTCCAAGACGTTATGAGTGACTGAGAAGCATTTTAGTAGAAGTAGGTGCAACCACAAATGTGATTTTTGGCTACTTTTTTCACTGTTTTTTGACATTTTAAATCCATTTTACAAATACAATGAGTCATTTTTAAGATATTTTTTTTCACCAAAGTGTGCAAGGTAAAACATCCCATTGCTGTTATTTGACCCATAGTAGTCACCTATGAAGTGATCCCATTGTGGTTTTTTTAGTTATATGAGATCTCAGCCACAAGCAATGTCTTACATGATGGTGATGGAGTGATCAGTGACCACGTAAGGGACTTCCAACTTTTCAGTTTGAAATCTATTACAAGGATAGACTTTTTAGGCATTCCATGTTAGAAAATATTGTGACTACATTAGGTAGTGAGATGAGCATGATGGATTCAGATTGTGTTGGCTATAGGGTGATCTACAAACCCTGTTGGGCCATGGGAACTGAACACTTCAAAAATTCTTAGCAAATTCATACTTTATCAAAAAATATAATTTCAATTGCACTTGCTATTTCTTACACTTGTCTTTGAGTGGGAAAAAAATTGAAAAATTTCAATAGTAGGGTGAGGCCAAACTCCAAATTCTGACTACAATGGGCTATCTTACCTTATATTTTGCTTTTGAATCACTTTGTAGTTTAAAGTTTTTTCATTTGAGTCGATTAACCCCTCAACGCCCAAGGGGCCCAAAAGTGGCCTCACCTAGTCTGGCAATCTACTTTGAAGCGCTCTAACTTTTGCATCCAATGTCCGATTTCAATAAAACTAGTTGGAAAAGTTGCGCATACTAGTCTAGTTTCTATGGTTAAATTTTTAGATCAATCCAAGATGCATTCAAAGTTCTCAGGTTCAATTTAGGTTCAGCACACTGCATTGTGATGGCTGCAACTTTGGGGGACTGTATCTTTTTCATCAAATGTTTTTTTTCAATAAAATTTGTTGGATTTTGTTCTCATAAAGGTCTAGTTATTGTGATAAAATTTTCATGCCAATCCAAGTTCTTTTGAATGTCTGGGAGCAATTCAAAGTTCAAAATCCAGAAATTTTTGCATTTCAGTGAACTTCTGCGACTCATAACTTCTTTGTGTGTGACCTTTTTTAAAAAAAAACTGTTGGAAAAGTTGCTCTTACTAATATAGTTTTTGTGGTTAAAATTTCATTTCCATCCAAGACGTTTTGAGTGACTAAGAGGCATTTTAGTAGAAGGAGGTACAACCAAGAAAATGTGATTTTTGACTACTTTTTTCATTGTTTTTTGACATTTCAAATCCATTTTACAAACACAATGAGTCATTTTTATGATGTTTTTTTTCACGAGAGTATTTATATTTTGGTTTTGAATCACTTTGTAGTTTAAAGTTTTTTCATTTGAGTCGATTTAGAAATCAAATCGCACCTCCAAATGTGTTTTTGAGAAGATTTCAGCACCTTTTTTTAACACTAAACATTATAATCTTTCAATCTACACGGTCAAATGACCCCAAATTTGTTCCACACCATCTACAACATGCGAACTACAATATAGTACGGCTAAGATCTTCATTAATGATTGAAAGGAGGATTTTTAACACTTGCAAAGGGAGGATGCTTTCAAGCATGGTTGGACCTTGGGCGTTGAGGGGTTAAGATCTTGAATTTCACCTCCAAAAATGCTTTTAAGAATTTTTTTGCACCTTTTCTCATCACTAAAACATTATAATCTTTCAATGAGTACGGTCAAATGAACCCAAATTTATTCCACACCATCTACAACGTGCACACTATAAAATTGTACGGTTGAGGTCTTCATGACTGACTAAAATTTAGACTTTTAACACTTGCAAAGTGAGGATGCTTTTAAGCATGGTTGGACCTCCGTTGATGAAGGACGTTGCAGACTAGTGTGGTCCGATGGATGACTTCACTATTAACTGCAAAAAAAGAATGCACCTATTAGACCAATAAATAGGCAATTTTGGTGATTGCTTTGGTCAAAGTGGGCCGTATCCTTATAGGGTTTACGGTCAACCCAATAAGTACATGCTAGTCATCATGGTAATCATCCTTTTTGAAACATTGTGAATAGTCTACTTTAAAAAAAAAGTAGTCATTGGAGGTCAAGCTACTCTCCATGACCTTCCCTTCTTGCATAGAATTCCAAGGATGAACAATTGAACTTTTATCTAATATTGAAGGTTTTTTGTCATCCATGGATACTTAGTGTCCGCAGCAACATTCACTTAGAGCATCCCACAACTCACTTGGCCAACAGGGACAAGTGTGGGTTTCCAAGGTGATTTGAGAGACTGCGTGCCATGTCTCCTACTTGCACCTCACGGCTATACATAATGGGAGGACAAGGCCCGGACAATCTTCCTTTTATTATTGGAAAATAATGGATCTCACTTTGTAACAAGTATTCTTCTATTTATGAACCAATGCGCTTTTAGCATGAATAAGGGTGATTGCAAGAAAGACCGGTACTATTTTGCGTCACACTCAGAATGACGAAGTTGTCATGTGCTTTAACTTTTGGAGCATGAATCCAATCAACTTGAGTTTTTTATTGAAGATGTCTAACTTGATAGTAATTAGATACTTTATTTTTTAGAAATTTTTAAAAATCATTTTATACTTAAATTTTGATTTAGTTAATTTGTCACACTTTGCGGTTCAGGGTTTTTTAGTATTGCGGAGTATCCAAAATTATTGATCTAGAAATGAAATTTTTGTGGTCTATTTCCACACTAGGCAAGCATGTGCCTACCTAAGGTCATTGAAAAAAGCATTATTTTATGTCATGTACGATCATGCAAATAAGGCTCCCTTGCGCAGACAATTATGAACATTGAAATTGGTTTTAAGATAATTCTTTAAGCGAAATATCTTCACCATGAAGTCTTCCCAAATTTCCAATTTTTAGTTTTGTTTAATTTTTTTTTTTTTCCTATTTTTTACAAATTAAAACATCAAAGTACCTATTTTCATGGAATTTTGCACTTTTCTAGTTTTCCTACTTAGAGAAATTTTCTATACTTTTCCTTCCTAAGGTACCTTCTTCTTAAAGTGTATACATTAAACATATTTTTTAATTTTTTAATTTTTTTTCTAATTATACAATATTCTCAAAAAATTATGAGTACTATGCAAAACGCTAGAAAAACTGCACAGTCTTTCTTGCAATGACCCATAAGTGTCTTACTTGAAATTTTTTGTCAAATTAAGTGGACCATAACTTGAGAATTGTACCAAAGCGCACACCACACCTCTTCATTTCACCATCTTCTTAGGAAATTTCAAATTTGGCCATGGCCGGGCATATCTTAAGCTCAGTCTTGCTTGCAATGGGGAAGTGTCTTTGGCCTAGCCGGCCAAACACCTAGTTTGCGCCTAGCARCTGTAGGGATGCTCTTACAAGGCTGAGCAAATAATTTACACGGTACCAAAAACAATGCCAGTTTCTACGGTTTGCAATTAGCATAGATATTGCGCTACCACCAAAGCTACCGCTTACTATGATATTTGTAATACGAGCTAGTTATTAGCAAGTCAGTAGCTAGGAATTTTAAGTTGAACCTACACATTAGGGGTAATCACAACTTCTTCATTCCTCAGAAATTCTTTAGTGAATGGGAATGTGTCAATTTGGAATTGACTTTTTGTTGGCTCTCCAAAGTTGAATATTCTTATTGTATGAAGAGTTCTTGGCGTCCATTGTTCTCCTGTGGAGGTGAATAATGGACGTGGAGAACTCTACATACAATAAGAATATTCCACCACCCTTGCTTTTCGCCTCCACATTGCTCCTCCATTGGTTCCTTTAGTTACGATACGGTGACTTTAGCACAACTTTCAATGCATGCAACACCATTCTCCGTTTTCATTCTCCACTCACAAGATTGAATGGGGTGTCACACCTTCACAAATTTAAGTTACCAATTGGCTCTCAATTTTTAAAGAATTTTTGTGGAGTGAAGAAGGTGTGACTACTATTGATCGATTTGAAGAATTGAATTGAAGCAGGATTTTAGAGATTTTCGACCCTGATAACATTGCAGTCAGTCATTGTCGGTCTCTAGCTTCAATCGCTCTCACCCGACGACCAAGTCAACGTGCATGACGTACACTCCGGCTATGGCCGGAAGAGCGAGCGGATTATCCATATTTTTTAAATTTAAAAAAATTATGTTTCTAATTTTAAAGTACTCCAAAAAACAGTCATGAGTACTGTTCAAAACGCAACCAAATGGACAGGTGTTTCGTGCAATCACCCATTTGCACCATACCCAGATGGGCTGCATTGCAGATTGTAAGATCTTGTGCATAGTCTACTGATTATGTTTGTATTTTGCAAAGAGATTTACATAATCAATTGTAATTTATTAATCTCCTCTCTCCACTCACATTACTCACGTTACACTCCTTTTATCTGCCTGTGGAAACTGGAAAGGCAGTTAGTAATGTGCTGACAGGAATTCCGGTGTTAGAGTAAACTGGCCACTTACCACATAGTTCCGAAAACCACACGACAAAAACTTCCAATCATCAAACACTAACCGCATAGTTCAACTACCAATTCAATTGTGATTGAAACCAAATCTTGTA
The DNA here is from genome assembly GCA_006891605.1 of Pleurozium schreberi. Classification (NCBI taxonomy): domain Eukaryota; kingdom Viridiplantae; phylum Streptophyta; class Bryopsida; order Hypnales; family Hylocomiaceae; genus Pleurozium; species Pleurozium schreberi. The sequence continues at coordinate 130,146 of VACF01000719.1, read as the reverse complement.
TCACCATCCAATTGATCACACTATGTGTAGTGAAGGGAAAGTGTGCAGTGAAGGGATGCAAGAAATTTTTCACTAGATTTCAACTTCATTGCATTTGCATTGCAATAAAATTTGTAGAAAGAAATCTTTTTGCATTCTGTTTTTTGAAGGTGAATCTTAACATGACTTTTAATAATCTTACGAAATTTCAAAACATGCAAGTCTCTATATTTATGTGGAGAAGGATTTAAATTTTGTCTGTGCGGTGATTGGCAAGTTTACTATAAATGTGCTGACAGGAACTCAACTGCAATTCAGTGGCACAATGAACCTCGTAAGTCTAGCACTTTCGGTGCCCTGAAGCGCATATGATCTCTCAGAGTTTGTTTGCACAAAAATGATCCACCTTACTTGTGCAGGCTGTAACCAGCTCTCATTGTGTGTGTTGCCTGGTCAAACGTATTTCATTCATGAACATGATAATTTGATTGTAATCATACAATATTCATCCATAAAGGCTACAATTACAAGACTTATCATCCACGGACAGAGCTGGTTACGTAGTGTAACTTTCTCGCCGCCTCCAGGCAGCTCGAAGGTTACCTAGTCCATAGTTGAAGGGATAATCACTCAGAGCCCAGAGACGTTCAGCTCCGGTGATTTCCGGGAGTCCAAAATACTTCACCATGAGCATAGAAACCTGGATAGTAACCCTAGTACCCGGTGCTACGACTTCCAAGCGATTCTGGAAAGATGATCACACTGCCTTCATTTCCTGTGATATCCTCCAAGGCCATAGCCATCGAAGCCTGAGCACCCATCGCTTTCCATTCCAGCTATACTATTCCTTTAATGTTGCTTTTCGGGACACATGTAGTATCGGCGACCTCATCCGCCATCACCCGGAGAATGGCTGCTTTTCAAATGATGTTAAACTGCTGAAATCAATTGTGTACAGTAGTTAGGGTTCGTTGGAAGTTGCCCCCGCCATTTCGGTGCGCACGGCATTCTGCCTTGCGCAGACCGTTCACTACAATCACTAGCATTAAAAGCGCTTGAGGCGTATATATTCTGACCATATATACATATCACTGTATTTTTCTCTCTCTGTACATCGTCAATACATCGTTGCGCAGAATCGCAGATCTTTCTGGCTTGGAATCTTTCTTTTTTCTGTTGTTTATTGCAGCGATTGTGAGGTGTCATTCTTTTGAAAATATGGCTGTGCGTGCTGTCCTCAGTGATATTTCGAACAAGAACCTGCAAGCTACGTCATGTCAGATGTTGGATCAAATTGTGTGAATCAAAATCCGAGAACTCTACTGGCATTTCAGATCTTGTTGATATTGCTGCACCGATTATTGGTGATCAAGTTGATGACGATGATGAATTGGATCCGGCTTTTTGGCATTTATCGGTCTGATTTTGGTGTAGTCTCGTATGACGATCCTGCGCCAGAAAATTTGTTCAGCATTAATTGTCGGTGCTCCTTTTTCTCTCGATGCTTCTTTTGCCGATTACGTTCCATTGAAGCAGATTCTGGATTATGATCCAAACACAGGTGATCCTGAGTGGCTATTGAACGGTACAAGGGACTTTAGTAACTGCGCTCAAGATTTATTCCTGCAAGAATCTGCTGTAGAGGATCGACATAGTTTGGTTGTTGCAGCAAGTCATGATTCGGCAAGAGAGGAGAAGGAAATGCTGCTTCTCAAACTAGGTTTTCAGCAATTTGATTTGGAGGAGATTAGAGAACTCTAGAAAGAAGCTCCTCGAAAATCTTTGTACATGCAGCGTTGGGGGCGTAATCGGTTTGAAAATTGGCGTAAGCTTAAACCAGGTGTTTGTATGGATGGTCAATTTTGTTATAATGGCGCCACTCACTTAAAATGGCGGGCCATTTCATTAGAATGGCTCCCATTCCATTACAATGGCTTGAAATACGCTAGAAATTGCATGACATTCCATTAAAATGGCACACATACCGCCATTTTTGGCGGTATGAATGCCATTTTTGGCGGCAAATGGCGCCAATATAACGAAATTGACTATATGGATTCTATCGAAGAAATGTTTGCACACAGGCTAGGAGAGCTTGTCGAGCTTCTTTCTGAATTTTCCCTTCAAGTTCAGCCAATTGATAGAAAATTATACCCTGGAGAGACCTTAGCGACGTTATTGCGGGCAATTAGTCACATTATTCGAGGGAGGCTTGAGGCCAATTCTATCCGGACTACAGAGAAGGTAGAAATTAAAGTTCAATATATTGGAGGATCCTAGTTTCAAGAAGGTTGCAGTCTCTTGCCTCATATCTGTCAAGCKGTCCATGAAATCAGGCATTGGCCGAAAGAGAAAGGTGACAGCAACATTAACCCCTAAATGGCTTTGACTATGCTTTCACCAAAAACGCTCCAAAACTGCCATTTCTAGTGCAAGTACCAAATTTTATAAAAAAAGAACATTTTTGGACAAATGTAACCGTAGGATCTTGTATAAAAATACTTTGAGAAGATGTGGAAATTTTTTTAGATTTTTTCACCATGTGGATTGCAAGATATCTGCGTAGTTCTCATATTCCCTACACCAATCCGGACCAATTTGTTTCATTGCATATCGAGTCGGGTGTTGAAATGGCAAAATCTGCAGAGGAAGTCTCTCAGGCGCTTGTTGTTTCTATAAGGAAAAAATTGGCGAACAAAGAACATCTCTCAGAAGATGATTTTTAGTCTGATAATGATGTGCTTTCTGAGGTTCATACGATCATGTAGAGTCAAGTAACTCTTCAAGTACCAACTTAGAGTGTAGGAGATACACAAACCATTGGAAGCACTGTTTTCCATGGCAATCTTACCAATTGCACTATACAACTTACTCTTCCTAATGTAGAGGTTGTCGTGTCTTTGTTGTCTACTCCACTCTCTGCCAAGGAGGATTTGTCTCCAAAGTAGCATAGCTTGCAGATTAATTAGTACAGATTCTTGTGTTTAGAATACAAAGGTTGCCCTTGCTTCATCATGAAAACATTCTCAGTGTGTAGATTCATTTAGTAGACATTCAAATTTGAAGCATTACATTTGCTTCATCATGCATGTACACCTTGTTTGATTCGATGAAATACCATTCATTCAAGCTTTTTTGGAAAATTTGATTTTCAGAGTGTTGAAACAGCACAACGATTGTACAATTTGTTATGGAATTCTCAATTTTATGTTTCTTGATTGTGAGCTTTGGATATCGTTGATACATTCAGAATGATGACAGGGGAGTCGTGCAGCAACCAGGAAGACCACGCTCATCCGCTACAGCTACGGCAACATCCAAATGTTCGCAAATCGAATTCAAGCTTGCCACTCAGGTAGCAGCTCTTGAGGTCCTTTGATCGTTCAATTCAAACTCTGATTCCGATCACCAGCATATAGGGTCACAAATTTGCAACAATCTGCAACAATCTACAACTAGTGTGTAAGTCAATGCAAGCAACAGTGCAATAGTATTGTTTGTAGCGATTGCAGTTCAAGCAGCTAGCTGTGAGGGATTAATTCAGATCGAAGTTCATGTTTTTGAGCTCAAAGAATGTACATAAGTATGTCGTATGTCGTACATCAGTAGTGTATACTTTTTGTATACGTAGTATGTACAAAGGCATTTTAATATGGCAGAATCGGCCTTCAAATGCTGAATCTGCAAGGAGGGCTGATTCTACATTTGAAGGCTGATTTTGCCATATTAAAATGCCCTTGCGAAGGGAAGAATACGCCTCAAGCGCTTTTGACATACGGCATCACAATTCAAGAGCTAGACACTTGCATGATCAGAAGCCAGTTGGCCGCCCGGCTCCGGCAACACTACTGATTGCATGTGCTCTTGTTCACACAAAATTYATGCTCTCAATTGATACTATGGTCAATTTCATTAAGTTGGCGGTGTTGTATGCCATTCTAATGAAATGTTGTGCCAATTTAATGGAATGTCGTGCAATTTATGACATATTTCGAGCCCTTTCAATGGAATGTTGTACCATTTTCTGCGCCATTTCACAGTAATACCGCCAATATAACAAAATTCACCATTATCGTAAAATTAATGATGAAAAGATGTAACGGTAAATCTACATTCAGTATGCGAAGTAGTGCATACAGATGATAGCAAGGCTTGTGGTTGCAGGTAATCTTCAGAAATGAGAGAGATAGGCTTTTAGGCAGGCTGACAAGTTAGCAGGCAAAGTTGAGCCATTACCAGCGATTTTATTGCAATTTCAAGTTTGGACATATAACCATGGCTTAGTGATTTACTAAATATAGAATGCAATAATAAGTTGGTGTATAGTGTAATTTTCTTCACTACGATATAAATGTATGGTGGAAATTTCACATTTTTTTTTAATGTGTTTTGTGTTTGATATGAATTTTCTTCACTTTCTTTAAAAAAATTCATAGTAATTTCCAGTTTTCACAAAAAAATCTGAAACAAATTAGATTTGTAGAAGGCCTGTGATTCCATTTGTGAAAAATAAAAAATAAAAAATCTCCTTTTGTTTTCAGTGGCCAAATGGAGCTAACAAGGTGAAAATTTGCAAAGCTTCATAGGCCAATCATTTAAGGGTTAAGGTAGCTTGAACCATTACCAACGATTGATCCAATTATGCCCAAATGTATGATAATTATTGATTTTAGGAGGACTAAAGTCAAGTTTAAAGATGGTGAACTTCATTAAATTGACAGTATTTTCCGTCAAAATTGCGTTTTTTTGTGCCATTTTAATGCAATGTTGTACCATTTTACAATAATATCGCCAAATTAACAAAATTCACCATAAAGATGCCAACTTAGAGATGAATGAAGGGCAACTAGCCACATAGAATATTGATTTGATAATGCATGATACTGAGGTTGACCAATGATTCAAGTGCAACTACTTATATCCTCCCAACCACTTGCACAAAGTAAAAGTAGGGTTGAAATAATGCACCTATCACAAAACATTTGAATTCAATATATCATNCAGTTGGCCGCCCGGCTCCGGCAACACTACTGATTGCATGTGCTCTTGTTCACACAAAATTCATGCTCTCAATTGATACTATGGTCAATTTCATTAAGTTGGCGGTGTTGTATGCCATTCTAATGAAATGTTGTGCCAATTTAATGGAATGTCGTGCAATTTATGACATATTTCGAGCCCTTTCAATGGAATGTTGTACCATTTTCTGCGCCATTTCACAGTAATACCGCCAATATAACAAAATTCACCATTATCGTAAAATTAATGATGAAAAGATGTAACGGTAAATCTACATTCAGTATGCGAAGTAGTGCATACAGATGATAGCAAGGCTTGTGGTTGCAGGTAATCTTCAGAAATGAGAGAGATAGGCTTTTAGGCAGGCTGACAAGTTAGCAGGCAAAGTTGAGCCATTACCAGCGATTTTATTGCAATTTCAAGTTTGGACATATAACCATGGCTTAGTGATTTACTAAATATAGAATGCAATAATAAGTTGGTGTATAGTGTAATTTTCTTCACTACGATATAAATGTATGGTGGAAATTTCACATTTTTTTTTAATGTGTTTTGTGTTTGATATGAATTTTCTTCACTTTCTTTAAAAAAATTCATAGTAATTTCCAGTTTTCACAAAAAAATCTGAAACAAATTAGATTTGTAGAAGGCCTGTGATTCCATTTGTGAAAAATAAAAAATAAAAAATCTCCTTTTGTTTTCAGTGGCCAAATGGAGCTAACAAGGTGAAAATTTGCAAAGCTTCATAGGCCAATCATTTAAGGGTTAAGGTAGCTTGAACCATTACCAACGATTGATCCAATTATGCCCAAATGTATGATAATTATTGATTTTAGGAGGACTAAAGTCAAGTTTAAAGATGGTGAACTTCATTAAATTGACAGTATTTTCCGTCAAAATTGCGTTTTTTTGTGCCATTTTAATGCAATGTTGTACCATTTTACAATAATATCGCCAAATTAACAAAATTCACCATAAAGATGCCAACTTAGAGATGAATGAAGGGCAACTAGCCACATAGAATATTGATTTGATAATGCATGATACTGAGGTTGACCAATGATTCAAGTGCAACTACTTATATCCTCCCAACCACTTGCACAAAGTAAAAGTAGGGTTGAAATAATGCAMCTATCACAAAACATTTGAATTCAATATATCATTAGAAAGCATTTGGGGCCTATGGAGAGTTGTCAATTCCTTGAAGCTTTAGTGAAATTCTATGAAATATCATAGCATTTCTCAGAATTGCAAATTAAGGGTGAATGCAAGAAAGACTAGTACTATTTTGCGTCACAATTCAAATTGCGGAGTTTCCATCCACTATAACTTTTGAAGTATGAGACCAATTAACTTGAGAATTTTATTGGAGATGTCTTGCTTGATAGAAATCAGATTCCTCATTTTTTAGAAATTTTAAAAAATCATTTTATATTTAAATTTAAATTTAGCTAATTTGTCACGTTTTGCAGTTTAGAGGTTTTTAGTACTGGGGAGTGCCCAAAATTAATGATCTAAAGCTGAAATTTTTGTGGTCTATTTCCACACTAGGTAGGCATACATCCACCATAGGGAATCTAAAAAAACATTATTTTATGTCCTCTACATGCGCGCTAATAGGGCTCTCCTACGCGCACACTTCTGAACATTCAAGATGGTTTTAAGATCAATATTTTGGTGAAATCTCTAAACTTTTTATCATAAAGTTCTCCCAAATTTCCAGTTTTTAGTTTTTTTTTAAATTACATTTCCTATTTTCTACAAATTAAAACATCAGAACACCTATTTTCATGAAATTTTTCACTTTTCTAATTCTCCTACTTAGAGAATTTTCCTGTGCTTTTACTTCATAGGGTACCTTCTTCTTATAGGTTTAAACATTAAATATATTTTTCACATTTTTTAAAAATTGTTTTTCTAATTTTACAGTACTCCCGAAAAAAACATGAGTACTATGCCAAACGCTACAAAAACAGGGGGGCTTTCTTGCAATCATCCTTAAATTCTCCCTAGAATGCAAAGAATATATAATTGCTTAAATGGTGGAAGTCCCATGTAGTAAGCTTTGAATGGACAAAGGTGAAATAATAGTCCAGTTAAATATAGGGGAGAATAGAGGATGATGTGGATCAAATTAGGACCATACAAAAATAACACTTGGCTTAATAGAGGGAGGAATGTAGAGACCAGGGACCAAAGGAATTTTGGAAACAAAGAAGGCCAAGAATACTATGAGCACTGTAACAAAACATGGTAAAAAAATAACATAGTCAGAATTGACTGCAATTCTTTTTGCCACGTTTGACTTCATGCATATGTAGCAAGCTTGAAACTTCTTTTGCAATTTCTGATTGCAATTTTTAACATTTTGGGGCTTGTGATATACTGTTTGAAAGGCCTTGAAAATACCTTTCCAATGGTATACCATATGCTTTGAAATTACAAAAAACGCATCAGAAAATTGCAAAAGAAGCAGAATATGCACATAATGGGCCTCCAGCCAAACGTGGCAAGAAGAACCACACTCGAATTTGAGTGTGATTTTTTTTACCATGTTTTTTAGAGTAAAGGCAGCCCTCCCTTAGCCCCAAATAAGCTCTAATATATAGTTTCACTATGTTTTAGCTAAAGGGTGATTGCAAGAAACACTTGTATTATTTTGCGTCACACATTGCGTGTGGAAGCTATTTTTGTCTCTAACTTTTGTAAAAATGCTCAAAAGGGCAAGAAATTTGGAATCAAGCTTTCTGATGGTATAAAAAACAAACATGAATTTTTTCAATTTTAATAAGCAAAACTACCAAAAAAACCCTCAAAAATCGTGTCTTCCTCCTTGGGGCAGCATACCCTCCTCCACAAGAATGGCTGCCATCTCTTCGTCCTTTCTTCAAATTGGGCAAGCTTTATCTTGTTGGAAAGATAACTTCCCCAGCTTCCTTCTACCAAAAATTCAAGTCACTTTGTCATGCCAAACTTCCACAATCGCTCGCCAAAGTTGTCAGTCTTCTGTGGTGGCGGCAGCTGACCACCTCGCATTAAATTGGTTTTTCCAACCTTGTCGTTGCTCCAAATTGGGCAAGCCATAGCTTTTCGAAAAACTAACTTCAAGGCGCATCACGTCTTCAAAACTCAACTCCATCAGATCCTCCATGCTTTCGTAATCGATCGTTGAAGTTGGCAGTCTAATCTCACTCAAAATTCTCCTCTCCTTCTCAAGCACATTTTCCATCTGACCTAAAAGACCTCCTTTTTCTCATCCATTTTCTCACAAAAGAGGCGGACCTACTTGACAAATTGTCTTACATGGTTCACCTCCTTCATCTCCAACACATTTTGCTTAAAAAATCCACAATCACAAAAAGTTGCCCTCCAAAACACACATGCAAACTAAAGTGGAAGAGAGATGAGAGAGAGCCAAACCCTAAGATTCACATATCCAACTTCCCTAACGCATTGATCTTCATTTCTACATTCATCTAACACTAAATTAGTGCAAAACCCCTCAAAATTAATGTAAACTTCCTTAAAACTCTGAAATTTCACTAGTTTAGTGTTTCTACACCATTTTAGAGTGACTACCACTATGTTAGTTGCATAGTCTTGTTTTTAACACTACTAACTTGTTGTGTGTTTTTTGTATTTGTGATGTTTTTGGTTTTTTAATTGATTTCTAATGTCCTTTTGAGTCCCAGCATTTGGTCTAACTTTCTAATTATTTTTGTGCTTTTTTTTATTTTTTATTTTTTTGGTTTGTTTTGGTTTCCAATTTACTTCTAGTTTCMTTTTCTACTTGTAGTCTTTTGTTTTTGATTTATTTTTGTATTTTTTACCTTTTTGATTTCATACTTAATTCTTATCTCATTTTCTACTTAGTAGTATTTTGGCTTTCATTTTACCATCATTTTATCATTTGCCTAATTGGGTTACTTTCCAAATTTTGCTTAAGGTCTTTTTAGTTTCAATTCCCAATTTTTTCCCTAGAAGTTCCTCTCTATTTTCTCCTAATTGCACTTCCTAAATTTCATATTACTCTTCCCAAGTTCCTATCTCTATGTGATGGAAAACTCCCTAATTGGTAATTGTAGTTTAATCCGGAGTACTAACACTTCCGAACTTACAAATTTGCATATATTGTTTAAATTTTCTATTTTCTCAAAAGTGAACCAGTATGGTGGTTCATAGTGGTCTTACGAAACTGGGCTCCAACGATGTGCAAACGTGGGAGAAAGCCCAAGAGGTGCACCGAATCCAATTAGTAGCAAGCCTTGAGGTATTCTTCCGCAAGAACATGCCAGAACATACTCCTTTCAAGATATCTCTTCAGCTAAAACATAGTGCCCCGCGGAGGTGAACGTGAACTTGGATGGGCCAAACACCAATGAAGACAGACCACAGGTGTTCAAATACCTCAATCAAAGAGAAGACTCATACACTGCAACACTATTGCTCTCACATGATACTCATAGATACATACCAATGTGCTTTGAATAAAAGTAAGTTGTATTCAGTGAAACGTGACACGGTACATACATACATCAGGGTCAAGCCCAATAAATGAAAGTAGCGAGGTGGATGAATATACTATTGTTCACAACACGCCCCTACACCGAGATACTATTATACACAATATTTTCTTAATCACAAAGAATTAATGGTGAGAGACTTAGAGAAAGAAACTCAAAGTGGTGAATGAGACAATAAATTTTTAACAGTATTAGCTCCCAAAAAATGTCAATGGTGAGAAACTTTGATACCCTTTAGGAAAGCTTTGCACTAGTCTTGCAAAAACGTTCAATACAACTCACTAGTGTATCTTGGATTTTTCAGCTTGAGATTTTTTGGTTGGCCTTCTTCATGGTACTGCTCCAGCAGTTACTAGACATATGTCTTCAGGTCTTGATGTTACTTTATGAGCGTAATCAATCGTTTGAGGTTCGGCGTTCAACATCAGGAGTCCGAGCAGTTGATCATGCTCCTATAGGGGTGCGCAAGTTTTATGTGGTGCGAAGAGGTTTTATACCTGGGCTCTACTTCTGCTAGAAAGATTATGAGAGGAAACTAATTGGTTTCAGTGGCAATGAGTATAGGAGTTTTGGGGCACTATCTGAGGCAAACAAATATCTACAGGGCGTTTAGTTTTTGTGTAGGGAACTAAGATCTTGAATCCCCATCTCATCACTAAGTTTTATAAATCGTTGCTTGCCTAGAGGTTTCGTAAAAATATTTGCTATTTGATCTCGGGTTTGAATACATAAGGTTTCTACTGTACCTGCAACTACGTTTTGTCTAATGAAATGGAGTCATAGTTCTATGTGTTTCAACTATTCATGGTAGATAGGGTTTTAAAATGCCTTAAGTGTGCTTTGATTGTCACAAAATATTGTAATTGGGATTCGGCATCACTCCATGAATCTTGGATGACAATGTTCTCAGCCATATGGCTTCTCGTATGCCATCAGTTAAAGTTTTAGTTTTAGCATCTGTAGATGAAACGGCCACAGTGTTTTGTTTCTTAGAGTACCATGATACCAGGGTTGCACAGACGTCCGACAGGGTTGTTTGTGTCACGTCTGGACGAACGTGACGTCAGGATGTGACGTGACGTTTTGCTCGAACAACGTTATGACGGAATATTTTAAAAATTTGAAGGAATTTTGCAAAATTCTTTACATAGAAGGTTGTACATTAGACTAATATGTTTATTAGTAGTAGTACGATTGATATTCCAATTATATTTGTAAGAAAAAATAAACCTAAAGTTCAATTTTTTTTTAAATTTTAGGGTTAGGGTTAGGGATGTCAAGATTTGTGACACGTCACGATGGACGTGACGTGACATCACGACGTAAAATGCCCATGTCATGTCCAGATAGACAACCTTGACGTCCGTCCGGACGTCCAACGTCCAAGTCCGTTGCCCCTGGCGCGTCCGGAGACATAGACGGACAGGCGGTTGTGCGGACAGGCCCCGTTTGCTGGACGGGCGCACAATCGGGTACACGAGTGGACGGGGCAGCAGACAGGCGGATCAGTGGACCTGCAGACTAGCGGACGGACAGGTGGACAGCCGCTCGATGGAAACAACAGACTTTGACTGCGATTTGCGGATTGAGTTTTTCGAATTTTGGGACGTATAATATACCATTGGAAAGGTGCTTTCAAGACCTTTCCAATGGTATGTTACACGCCGCAAAATTCAAAAAACTCAATCCGCAAATTGCAATCGAAGTTGCCTGAAAAAAAATTCTCCGTCCGCCCAAATGGCTGAGTGGACGGCATGGCGGACAGGCGGACCAGCGGACTAGTGGACCCGCGGAAGGGGGCGGACGAAAGGGGGCGACAACATAATTGCCTTGGATTCCCTGAAGCTCTTAGGATTCCTTTACTTTTATGAAACTTTTAAACTTTAGATCGTAATGGCCTAAACCCTACAAACCCTAAACCTTAAACCCTTAACAGTTTAATTCCTAAGTATTATTTCAAAATTTATTACTTCTTCTTTGATTCAAGTTCAAATTGAAGTTCAAGTCCAAGCCAATTCATTATTCATATTTAAGTAATCGAGTCATGATGATGGATGAACTCAATTAAAATATTACGAAAAAATTGATTGGGGTTATGCATGATACTACTTTTAACCTCATATTTTTTTGGTGACCAAATTTTTAGATTTGACATGTGAAAAGAAGATTGAAATAATGAAATACTTTAGATCCCTTTTGCAGTTTTAACACCCTCATGATCAAACATTATAATCTTTTAATTCGTAAGATATATTGTTGTGATTTCTTTTCTAATGTGAACTCTGACATGTCTAGTTTGATTTTATACGGATACAATTCAGAAAGAATTCGTACAACATATCAAAATGTTAGTTTTTTGTTCAATTTAGAGCAAATTCTAGGAGCTCAAGAAATTCTAGGGTCATTTTGGATTTTTGGGGTTAATTACGGTGACCAACATTATATTCCATTATTATTGTAGTTATGAACCTCTAACATTGAATGCTGCAAGTTAGGAGCGTTTACAAATTTAAAAGAAGCTAACACTCATGAATTCATTAAAAAAGCATAGGAAGAATCCTATGCTTCAGCCCGTCTATCCGCCACTCCGCCCTGCCGTCCGCCCGTCCATCCGCGGGTCCGTTGGTCTGCCCATCCGCCAAGCTGTCCGCTCAGCCATTTGGGCGGACGGAGAATTTTTTTTCGAGGCAACTTTGACTGCAATTTGCAGATTGACTTTTTCGAATTTTGCGGCGTGTAACATACCATTGAAAAGGTTTGGAAATCACCTTTCCAATGGTATATTATACGCCCCAAAATTCAAAAAATTCAATCCGCAAATCGCAGTCAAAGTCTATTGTTTCCATTGAGCGGCCGTCTACCCGTCCGTCCGTGGGTCCGCAAGTCCGCTGGGTCTGCTAGGTCCGCTGCCCCGTCCGCCCGTCTACCCAATCGTCCGCCCGTCTACCCAATCGTCCGCCCGTCCAGTAGATGGGGCCTGTCCGCGCGACCGCCCGTCTATGTCTCCGGACGCTCCAGGGGCAGCAGACGTGGACGTTGGACATCCGTGCAACCTTGGTATCATGGTACTCTAAGAAACAAAACACTATGGCCGTTTCATCCACAGATGCTAAAAGTCTAGGGTTTAGGGTTTGTAGGGTTTAGGCCATTACGATCTGAAGTTTAAAAGTTTCACAAAAGCAAAGGAATCCTAAGCGCTTCGGGGAATCCAAGGCAATTATGTCGTCGCCTCCTTTCGTCCGCCCTGGCTTGCGTCCGCCCGTCTGCCCCCTTCCGCTAGCCCGCCCATCCGCCAAGTTGTCCGCTCAGCCATTTGGGCGGACGGAGAATTTTTTTCCCAGGCAACTTTGACTGCAATTTGTGGATTGAGTTTTTGAATTTTGCGGCGTGTAACATACCATTGAAAAGGTTTTGAAAGCACCTTTCCAATGGTATATTTTACGTCCCAAAATTCGAAAAACCCAATCCGCAAATCGCAGTCAAAGTCGGTTGTTTCCATTGAGCGGCCATCCGCCCGTCCACCAAGTTGTCCACTCAACCATTTGAGCGGACGGAGAATTTTTTTTTCAAGCAACTTTGACTGCGATTCGCGGATTGAGTTTTTTGAATTTTGCAGCGTGTAACATACCATTGGAAAGATCTTGAAAGCACCTTTCCAATGGTATATTATACGCCCCAAAATTCAAAAAATTCAATCCATAAATTGCAGTCAAAGTTTGTTCTCTCCATTGAGCGGCCGTCTGCGGGTCTGTTGGTCCGCCCGTCCGCTCCGTCCGCTTGTTTGCTTGTCCGCTCCGTCCGCTTGTTTGCTTGTCCGCTCCGTCCGCCAGACCGCGACCGGACACCGCCCGCGAGCGTCCGCCAACGTTGGATTCAACCAGACGTGCGGACGTCCGGTTTTCGGATGCGATTTCCCAAAATATGAATGTCCGAGACAACCCTGCATAATACAGGTCCTCCGGCCGATGTAAACACCCATTCAGTGATTGACTTTTTATTTGTTTTGCTATTTCTCCAATCTGCATCTGTATAGCCAATCAAGGTTGTATTGTGGTCTTTTTTGTACGATATACAAAAATCTAAGGATCCTCTTATATATCTGAGTACCTGATTTGCAGCAGTCATGTGTAGCACTCTATGGTCATGCATAAATGACTTAATATTCCCGTTGCATAGAGGATCTCTGGCTTTGTATTGACCAAGTATATCAACATGCCAACTAAACGTTGGTAACTTCATACGTCCACGTGTGGAGAATCTGCTTCTGCTCCGAGGTTGATTCTTTCTACCATTGGTATTGACGTTGGGGTGCACACTTCCATGTCGTATTTTTTTTAAATTTGTGTCGCATAAGATTTTTGGAATAAAAGGATCCTAGAACTTGTCTTTGTGAACTCAACTCCAAGATAATAATTTATACTCCAAAATTGGTCATGTCAAAACGTGACATAAGCTTTTGTTTGAGACTATGAATACCGTTCCGATCCAAGCTAGTAATTAGTAAGTCATCGACGTACAATACGAGAATAATAATATTGTAAGAGCTGTTGAAATAGTTTCCATGTTTGATTTTTCAGGAGGGAATCCCATTCTGATTTCATAGCTGCTCGCCAGCCAAGGTGATTATTTGCTTCAGAAAAGCTGATTGGTTCTGAAGGTTCTTCTATAACTCCAAAGAAGTAATCATGCTCTATAGGTTCAATGAGCTATATAACATTTGTAAATGGTGGGAATAATTGTTCAAAGGTTGATGGCTCTATTGAGTAGGTATAGCTATCTTGGAGGTTGGTTGAAGGGCATCTAGCACGAGGTGGCTGTATTCGAGAGGTCACTAGGGTGATTGCAAGAAAGACCCCCCCTGTTTTTGTAGCGTGTGGCATAGTACTCATGTTTTTTTTAGGAGTACTGTAAAATTAGAAAAACAATTTAAAAAAAATGTGAAAAATATATGTAATGTTTGAACCTATAAGAAGAAGGTACCCTATGAAGTAAAAGCATAGGAAAATTCTCTAAGTAGGAGAACTAGAAAAGTGAAAAATTTCATGAAAATAGGTGTTCTGATGTTTTAATTTGTAGAAAATAGGAAATGTAATTTAAAAAACAAGCTGCTATACCCTTATCTATTAATGAGCCAGTAGACAACAAATTTTTATTTAAACCAGGAACGTAAAAAACACCAAGAAAATCCTTTATTTCTCCTGACAGCAAAGTGAAATGCACATATCCCTTTCCCATGATTTGATGACTCTCGCCACCTGCAGTTTTCACACTCACATATTGATCTAAGCTAATAAAACTACTACGATCTCCACTGACATGTTCTGTTGCTCTTGAATCGAGATACCACCTTGAATCGGTGTCATGAATATCCAAGGACAAGATTTCACCTCGAACATTTCAAAGTTGTCTTCTTCGGGTTGAGCAGTATTAGTTACAATACAAGTCTTTGGTTTTGGCCAAGATTCCTCTTCAACAATGTTTGCCGAGAATTGTCCAATGCCAAGCTCGGCTCTTGTGTCTGCCTTCAGCTTGCGAATATTGGCCAAAAGCTCTAGACACATGTCTTTGGGGTGTCCATAACAACCACAATAAAAACATTGAATTTGTCGATTTTGAAATCCACCAAAAGGATTAGAGTTACCTTGTGAGTTGTGACGCACTTGGATGTCCTTRAAAACGATTTGTTGCCCATTCTGGAAGTTGCGGCCTCCGAGTCGATTATGTTGATTATATCGAGATTGTTGGCCTCCCCAAAAGTCTCCTCGAAAATACAATGCTTTGGAATCGGTTCCACTTTTGCTTCCGGTCTTCGATTGTCGCCAACTTTCTTCCAACATCAAGCGGGTTTTCAATTGATCAAGTGTGGAAAATCATCCTGCATTTGTATAGTTTTGCAGAAAGCAATCATAAATGTCGGGAAGTGCCTTCATGACTATCTGAATGAGATTTGTGTCAACAATCTTCACACCAATTGCAGATAGTTGTGCTAGATTTTGTCTAAATTGAGAGAAATAAGTTTCAACCCCTGTGTTCTAAGAAAATGATATGAGAGAGAGACGATTCTTTAGTTGAAACTTTCTACTATCGTTGTCCACTTCGAAAGACTAACACAAGAAGTTCCACAGGAGTTTGGGTTCTTGATATTCTGTGAGTTGTGCCAAAACTGCAGGTTTGATGGACATACTCATAATATACATGAGGCGTTCTACTCTCTTTTCTAGTGACTCGCTGGATTCTACCACTGGATCTTTCGATTTTGAGGATGAACTAGGTAATGAAGACAAGATGGTCCAAAGTTTTTCCTTCTTGGCAATACGAGTGGTCATATACTTCCAGAGGTGAAAGTTTGACGATCCTGCTAGTTTCGCCTCATCTGGTACTATGCTATCCTTTGACATTGTTCTAGTTGACACAGTACCGTAGACAAAGTAACAGTTACAAAAAAATATTTCGTAAACAATATCTTACAGAAGCAGTTTCGTTCAAACAAGTAAAGTAGACGATTATACAAGTTGTTTCTCACACATAGACTTACACGCAGAAAAGATTCAAAGATTAATTAACCGTCGCTCTGATACCATGTTCAAATACCTCATTCAACAAAAGACTCATACACTGCAACATTATAGTTCTCACATGATACTCATACATACATACCAATGTGCTTTGAATAAAAGTAAGTTGTATTCAATAAAAAGGAACACGGTACATATATACATCAGGGTCAAACCCAATGAATGAAAGTAGCGAGGTAGATGAACATACTACTGTTCACAACAACACTACCCTCATATCGGCTTTAGTGTGCAAGGCCATGGGCGAGACAAAGTGGTATTTCGTGTTTTCGTGAAGGGCCCGCTACCCAAGAACATTACGACTAGACCTACACTACTTAAAGAGGAGAAAGGCTGCAAGCCATAGGATTTTTTTTACCCTTGCCATAGGGCCTCAACACCCGACGGTGACGCAATGGGGGAAAGAGCCCGGGAAAGAGCCACTAGGGAAAGGATTCCCAATGAGTGGCATGTCTAGGGAGTGACTTTGTGCTCTAAAACAACTGTACCATTGACCTAAGACAGGTGACATTCATGTCTGATGACCGTAATCAACACTTCATCATCTATCACATAATTTGTAATTCTTTGAAATCATGCTACCCCCCGCCACCCGGGTGTTACAATAAGCGCCGGTGCATGTATGTTTTCACTCGGTTGCCGTGGCGGATCATATTAGTTGTACTTATTGTTTARTAGTCTATAATGTGACCTAAAAGTATATACTCCTAACTTGGAATGGTTTCTGTCAGGGATGAATAACGCAAGGTAAGGCTGTAGTTACAAAGCTTTAGATACATGTCCGCCTTGCATTTGTGTGTACTTGGAAACCCTTTCAATGAGTTTTTATTTTCTCTATATGAGCAGATTCTGGCATTCATTTGGAAATATCTGCACTACAACTAGCTAGACAGACTGCAGATTATTTGAGGATGAAGCATAATCTGCAATGTCTG
Organism: Pleurozium schreberi; assembly: GCA_006891605.1. NCBI lineage: Eukaryota > Viridiplantae > Streptophyta > Bryopsida > Hypnales > Hylocomiaceae > Pleurozium > Pleurozium schreberi. Next base: position 113,115 of record VACF01000719.1, on the reverse strand, counting down.
CAAATTATACTTGTAACAGGATTTATAATCAACCAATATTTATTTTATTTTCTCTCCCTCCACTCACATTATGTTCCTTTATCTGTGTGTGAAAAGGCAAAGAAAATAATGTAACAACTTGTATGCTAGGCCGGAGAGTTGTAGACGCACTTTGCTTTATCCGCACTTGGAAACCATTTCAATTAGCGTTCTTAGTACCTCTATGATCATGAGCAAATTCTACTACATGTTTGGAAATATTTGCACCAGATAGACAAATTGCAAATTACATGTGTAGCTAGATTTGTAATCAGCCAATACTTCATTTTATCTTCTCCCTCCACTCACATTACACTCCTTCATCTGGTTGGGGCAATAATTTGTTGGCAGAGGTAATAAGATACTTGGAATTTTTTTATTTGCATCAAGAAAAAGAAAGGAAAATCACCGATGTGCCTACAAGTATCATGACTGTCCATGCTCTCTTTTTGTTGTTCTACTCCATGTAGAAATCTTCATAGGAACTCTCTATGGGAACCAATTTTGTGTGCATGTTTGTGTTTACAGTGATAACAATGATCACTATGGTTCGAAATGACCTCAAACTATTAAGATGATGGTGGATACTCTGAGGTTAAGTTTGTAAAATACAACAGCTAAGGCTTGGTGACCACAATTGATTAATTGTAGGGAAGAAGTTGGAGCCAATGATTCCTTTGAACAATCCTATGCCTCGTACAAGGAGAGGCCGGAGATGGGCAAGAGGTTGATCTCATTTAAGCTTAAAGCATCAAGGGCGTCGGATAGTCGAGAAGACCAAGAAAATTGAAGAAATGGTCCAATAGAAGATCAATTTGGCCCATTGGACAAGTTGTAGATTTTCAAATAGTCAATTTCTTTAGCTTGCATAGACCAAGTTTTCACAAAAATTCTACAATGAATTTGATCTCTCTTGTAGTTTGGTGTTTTTATCATATTTTGAGGAAATACATTGTAAAATATATTGTATCCTACCAAATTCTATTGAAAAACAAAGTATATTGTTGTAAATCTTTTTATATTTAAAAAATATTTGTTCTACACCCAATCCAATACTCCAGTATATATATCATAGTATCATACCCTACTGTATATATGCTTTTAGTTATTTTTTTATGTACAAACTATTGTCTGAATGCAAACTTTAGGAATTTTGAAAAGATTATATAATGTTTCCAATTTTAACTATATCATTCTACGCACAAGAAAAAAAAATGATACACAACATTCAAGTAAATGACACCCAAATATCATTGTTTTATAATACTTAAGGCCCATTCTCATTTGGTGTTAGGCAGTTTAAAGGAGCAATGTTATACAACACTAAAGTTGTGGGTGTCCTCACTAGTTGAGTTGTTTGCTCACAAACCTATGTGGAGGTATTGTTGGCACCGCACTAAGTACGGTGTTAGTTGAAAAGGTTGTCTGCCAATTCCTGAAACTTCGGCTTCAAATGGCGCTTTTACATAATGTTTCAGTTAGAAGAAAATGAACATTTGAGAAGATTTTGGGATGGTAGAAGAGGTATTTCATAGTCCCTGTCTCCAAGGCCTCGTACCAAAGAGTAGTGTTGCGATTCTTGCAGAAATTCTCAGTCTGATTACTAGCTATCACTATAAGAAACCGGGGTTTTTGACTACGTTTTTGCGAAAACACGTGACATTCAAAAAAACGTGTGCCTGTTTTAAATGACATCCTGCGTTTTTTGAAAAACGCGTGCTAGATTCTGCGATCTCAGATGATGTCCAAGCTAACAAGGACAGAAAAGCGTGCAAACGTGTTGTCGTCACCAGAAACGTCACGTGTCACCCTTGACGTCATACATAACATTGATTGAAATTTTCGGTGACGTCAAAAAAAGTGCGGGATCGCACCGTCAGCGGTTTTCCTTCCAACGACTGCGGGCAGCGGCTTGGGAACCAGGGAGGACGCTGCCCGGCAGTAAATTACTGCAAAATAGGGCAGCTTCTCCCTCAAGCATCATAAACTTATTTTGAAGGGATGCAGAATGGGAGTTGGTGTGCACAAATTTCGCATGTGGTTCGTGTGCTTCTTACCAAATTGTACTGAAAGACAGATATTGCAATGAAACATTGTGCAACAATTAATAAATTTTGACTTGAACTGAACTAGGACACTTCAAATGGAAAGTACTTGAACATGGAATAGGTTCACGCTTGCGAAGAAAAGATGGGGTGTAAGGAAAAAAAAAAGGGTGTAAGAGAAAAAAAAATGGGGCGTAAGGGAAAAAAATGGGGCGTAAGGGAAAAAAATGGGGTGTACGGAAAATTATGAGGAATAAGAATAAATTGGGGAAGTAGGAAAAGAAGAGGGAATTACGAAGAAGACATGGACCGTAATGAAGCAAATCAAACATCTATAGATAAGGGACACCAAAAACAAAAATTGGGAATTCATTAAAATATGGGATGTAATTAAAAAAAAAATGGGGTGTAAGGGAAAAGAAAATGGGGTGTAACGGAAAAAAATGGGGTATACGTAAAATTATGAGGAATACGAATAAATTGGGGAAGTAGGAAAAAGGTGAGGAAATTACGAAGAAGACATGGACCGTAATGAAGGAAATGGAACATCTACAGATAATGGACACCAAAAACAAAAATTGGGAATTCATTAAAATATGGGATGTAATTAAGAAAAAAAATGGGGTGTAAGGAAAAAAACGGGGTGCATGGAAAATTATGAGGAATACGAATAAATTGGGGAAGTATGAAAAAGGTGAGGAATTACGAAGAAGACATGGACCATAATGAAGCAAATGGAACATCTACAGATAATGGACACCAAAAACAAAAATTGCACTGTTCATTAAAATATGGGATGATCAACTTCATAGGCAAAAATTTTGACCATTAGATTTTTAGGATGATCAATTTTATAGGTAAGAAAGGCAGTTTTTGGAGAATATAATTTATAAAAAGATGAATGAAGGATTTTTACCCCTAAAAAAAGTTTAGTGGAATCCAAAGAAAATTTTGTATTTTTTTATTTGAAAATTTGAAAAATAAAAAACTCTCTCAAATTTGTACACATTTTCAAACAAGAAGAGTAGAAAGTCAAAACCAACCATATTGGATTCTACAAATTTCATAAAAATTTATATATGCATAAATTTTTGAAATTCAAAACTGATATTACTATCATAATTTTAGCATTGTTTTGTAGATGTTAATAAAGACATCAAACGAGACATGAATTGAAATGTCAACTCAAACATGCACATGTTTTTTGCAACGTCTTCAAAGACATCCAGATAGACAGGATCTAAATCCTAATGCATCAAGTATATCCCATATGGTTTGTCTTTCCTCCTACCATTCTACTTGTATAAATATCAGATGGTTTCTCATATAAATATAATTACAATTAAATGAGCTTATATGCCAATTATCATATATAATATATTTTATATAATGTATGATGTATTTTGAATGGTGTATTATATAAAATGTATGGTGTACAGTGTATGATGTATTTTCACTAGAAGAAAACTGCGTTGGAACAGTGAAAAACTACGTTGAAACCCACACAAACATATCAAATTGGTTTTGTTGAGTTCCGCGATTCCAATGCTGATTTTTGTGTTGGAATGTGTTGGAATGTATTTCTGCGTTGGAATTAGTTGGAAATTCCAACGCAAAATTACATTCCAACACATTCCAACACAGAAATCAGCATTGGAAACGCGAAACTCAACAAAACCAATCTGATATGTTTGTGTAGGTTCCAACGCAATTTTTCACTGTTCCAACATGGTTTTCTTCTAGTGTTTGAATGGTGTATTGTATAAAATGTATGGTGTACAGTGTATGATATATTTTGAATGGTGTATTGTATATAATGTATGGTATACAGTGTATGATGTATTTTGAATGGTGTATAATGTCGTCGTAAACAACCAATAAATTTTTTTGCAAGTGAACCAGCACATCTCGCATGACAAGATGACGTCTGTATTGATGTCCCAAGTAACACTGTGACATTGAATACGACATCTTGCATGACGGGATGATGTTCGTGTTGATGTCTGCAAAAACACCGTGACGTTGTACGTGACGTCATGGAGAACAGGCCTCGGAACCCCAAAGCTTCATCAAAACTGACACGTGGCACCTGACGTGGCAGTGCCACATCAAATTTTTTTCGGTCCACGTCAGATTTTTCAGTGGGTCCACGTCACTGCCCCGGGCAGACCGATTACTTTTGCAAAAAAATCCGTGTGGCAGAAACTGCCCGAAAAAAGGTGAGGTGGCTTTCAAGACCCCTCCACGTGCCACACTCTAAGCCGTTTGGTTTGGCCGGATTTGCCGTGACATCACCGAAAATTGGGACGTTTCTTCTGACGTTCAAAAAAATTTGTCATGTTTTTCGACGTTAAAAAAAGAACGCATTTTGGACGACATCAACGATGATAGGTGGTGACGTCAAATTCAACTGAGTGACACGTTTTCCTACGTTGTCGCCAAAAACGCAGGTTTCTTATAGTGTATATTTGAGCAAACCAGGAGGACGGCAAAGGCCTACAATAAATTTGAACTATGTGTCTTAGATCATCGACATCCTCTGATCCACCATCTCACAAGTAAGTCAAAATGCCTCCTCTTCAATTGTGAATTTTGTTTTTGCAATGTTCAATTTGTAGTGTAGACTTGTCGGCAACATTGCAATACACTTTGTTAGATTGTTTCATTTCTTTTCTCATTTGACGTTTGATCCCGACATTCCTTTATTTGCAATTCCCTACTGCTGCTTTCAGAATCATCATCATGGAGAATTGACTGCACTACTATAGGCATAGTTCTACAACTCCTCACTACCGCCCGCACCTATGCCATCAAAAGGTCCCTCACACATATTTGTTTCTATGAAATTGAAGTGTGCACATGTGAATTGCATAAGTTTGCTACTTTAGAGCAAGAAATGGACAACCCCTCTGCTTGGTAACAAAAAAAACATTAACACCCGTAGGAGAACCCTCCAATCAACAGCGGAAAAAAATTACAAGTGCATGAGAATGCTCTCATTGCAGCGACCAATACCTTTAACGCGCATGACCTAAAGGCACAATCCTTGTTCCCAAGCCTATGTCAACAACAAAACTGAAAGCAAAAGCATTCTACAAGATGTGAATTTTGAGAGCATTCTGTAATCCCTCGCACTTCCGTTTGCAATGGCTAGCGGAAGCTTTGTTCAAATGCAAAGTGAATTACTGAAAACAACTAATTGAAGAGAATTGTGGAGAAGAAGATGGTGATTGAGGCCACGTCTGCCGAACAAGAGGAACATAGTCAATAGACGATCTGGTAAACAAATCTCTGGTGTGAACACCCACTACTTCCAAGTTGTATTATCTGCCAAGCTGGCACTTTTTAAATCGTTTGTAAAATACAAACCACATTATGTCTGAACCCCTCGACAATAAGTACCCCGCACAATATGGCAAGTAGGATTACAACCCCCCCACAGTGTGAAATGAACTTCCTCAAATTCCTAGTACAATTATTAAATTTTAGCACCAGTGCTCCATATAGCCAAGTGAGAACATACCTTTAGGGTATGTTAATTATGAAAGGATTAATTTCTAGTTTTGAGCTTTAATATACTAATCCTTTATCGCTTGAATCATTTTTTTTCTTATTATTGCTTGTGCCTTTTTATAAATTAACTATTTATCTCAATTTTCTCGAACTAGTCATGAAAGAATTTTTTCTTAGGTATTATTTGGGATGAATGAAAATTTAATAAGACCAAATATTGTCATGATGCACTAGTTGTTCATCATCCAAAATATGGACTTCAAAACACCAATCGGTTAAACGAGATAAGTTTTCTTCTAATAACAATACATAACGTAAACTGCAATATGGTGATGGTTTTGAATTTACTTATGCTTATAAGTCCTCAATACTATTTATGTTGTATTTAGTTTTGAGTTGTTTTAAAATCTAACTTTTCAAAAATGGAATGGCCAAGTTTTGGACTCCAAGAATTATAAATTACAAGGGGAAGAATATTTTGAAGATTGGAAAAGGTTAGTTGTCAATTCTTTATAATGTTATTCATGAAGGTGAAAATAGTATTTTTGAATTTAATCCATTATTCATAACTATCACTGTATGATTATTCATTACACATTAAAGAACAAATTTCTTTGTTGTACTATTTGAAAATAAAAACAATCTTCACTAAGTGAATCCACAATATGCTATAACAATATTTATAATTTAAACAAATTTATTTATTACATGTTTTTTGTTTAACAAATTGTTTGGAGAAATTTCAGTTTGCAATATTCTGAAAAAGTTATTGAATTTTCTTTAAAAATGAGTAGAATTATTTTATTCATAAGATTTAGGATGCAAATCATCATTTCTATCCAATTTAGAAAATATCCAAAAATATTCTATGTAATGTTTATTGTAATTTAATTTCTGAAGATCAAACTTCTAGTGAGCGGGTATCGGACTTCTTTGGACGGGTACGGGTTGCCTAGAGCGTGTATAAGGTTGCCTTAGGCGGGACAGTAGCTGGCTAGGCTAATCAATAGGCCACCTTGGCCGGTCATCCAGATCTTTGGATAGAAATTAGCATAAAAAATTAGCTTAGGAAAAGTAGCCTAGGAAATTAACATAGGAGATTAGCATAGGAGATTGGTGTAGGGGGTTGGCACGAGACGTTGAGCCAACGAGGAGAACTATAGATGGGAACTTAGAACAATTGAGAGAGACGGGAGCCTTGAGCACAAACAAAGACCAACTCAAAGTGTGTAATGGAGCTCGAAGAGGCGGCATTCACGTATGGAGGGGCCAAGATCGAAGGCATGGACACTAGAGGGCTGAGAATCATTAGACTAGAAGGTAGGCTTGAACACCTTAACATGGTACAAGTCGGACATTAGGATGAAGTAAAAAAAAATCCATTGCTTGAAAGGTGGACTTTGGACCTAAGTTTAGGCGCCCATAGGTAGAAAAACGATAGAATCTGGTTGTGTGCACTTTGTTACAAGGGTGGGAATAAAGCGCCCACACCACCATCCACCAACATAGCCGGTGCATGGCATAGATAGGCAAGTATGATTGTTAGAGACCATCTRGAGACCACATGCTTTGAAGGGAGTCTAGACAACGAACGTAAAATAYGATTATACTACCGTATAATAGACTCTGCAGCATGCATTTTTAACCTTTTCTAAAAAAAAATTAMAATTTTCTCTTATACCTTACACATACTTTTACTATTTTCACTTTCTACAAATGCGGTCATTTACAAGTTCAATATTCCATTTTTCAAGGTCAAGAGGACTTTGATGGTCCTCCAAATTCACTCATTAGGAGATGATTGTACATATCAAGACTTTTTTTTTTGGCATTATAGTGCCAAATTGTACCAAAAAATAATTGAGCTAAAAAATGACATCAAACTAGCATTTTGTAGCCAAAAAAATTCAAATTAAAACAAATCTTAGATGAACAACCAAATTGTGGATGGAAACAGAATTATGGACATGCGATGTGTGCCAATGTAATATTTTGTATCCAATATGTGGATGAATGTTAAAATTTGGAGCATCACTATATTATTTCATAATGCCACCCTCACACTTCATAAAAAATGAAAAAAAATAAAAACTACCTCATACATTAGAGGAATATACTAGTAACAGTCCTTCATCCACTAGTATTGTGCATGTGAAATCATTCATTCGCCCGGTCACTTTGCAAGCACCACCCGTGGGTTGGTCTCCTAGGGTTACGCTTGCGAGGAGCCATTCTGGGCGTTACGCGAAGAAGATTCTGTTTGACCCCTCGGAGCGCACATTTCGCCCTCGCTGCGTCTCCTCAATCCGACCTCAACATCGCGATCCCCACGCCCCCTTCTGGCCAAATTCATCCGCCAGTTCTTCCTCTCTTCGACTGCTGCTTGCTTTCGTCGACGATCGCGGTGAAGTTTTGGGTGGTCACCTTGAATTTTCGGGGAGGCGARGGCGGGCGCTTTGTTCGCGCTTTGTTCGCGATGGCGACCGCCGGGGGGAGGCGCGGGGTGAAGGCGATTCGGGAGAGTCTGCTGCCCATGCTGCAGAGGTCGCAGAGGAGGACAGTGACTTACATGCCGCGGCCGGGCGACGGCGCTCCCCGGGCCGTGACGCTGTTGCCGGGCGACGGGATCGGGCCGTTGGTCACTGGGGCAGCGGTGCAGGTGATGAAAGCGATGCATGCGCCGGTGTTCTTCGAGGAGTATGAGGTGTCCGGGAAGATGGACAAGGTGCCCGTGGAGGTCATGGACAGCATTCGCCGCAACAAGGTGTGCTTGAAAGGCGGTTTGGCCACGCCCGTGGGTGGAGGGGTGAGTTCCCTCAACGTGCAGTTGCGGAAGGAGCTGGACTTGTTTGCGTCGCTCGTGCATTGCTTCAATCTACCGGGACTTAAAACGCGCCACGACAATGTTAACATCGTGGTAATTCGAGAGAACACGGAGGGGGAGTACTCGGGTCTTGAGCACGAGGTCGTCCCCGGGGTTGTCGAGAGCCTGAAAGTATCTATCTCATCATTCCTCCTAATTATTGATTTTTGATTTTCAATTGCAAGAGTTTTTAATTTCCTTCGTCTTGCACTAGGGACTATAGTATCCGCTCGCTCTGTGTATGTGGTGACTACGTCTATTGTCTGCTTTTACCTAGATCTCGAGCATTCACACCTCTTAGTTCGCTCTGGGAGTTGGATCGGTCCTCAATTGGCACTGTTTGGGGTTACGGAAAATATTTTCACAGTGCTTATTGGGGGCTCTGGTCATATCATGAGAAGCACGAYGATTAGTTGTATGTAGTTTGCTTACGGTTGCAGAGCAATGATATTTTMTGAAGATCGATGCTATTATGGACCAGTACTCTAGAATTAGGTCTTTTTCTGGGGAATTCCTTTTGTATCTTTTTCGTTAGGTGGTCTCTTGTGGCCTTTGACCTTTTAGGTTTTTGCGGGAAAGGGCCTTAACTAGGTCTTGTTTTAATGTAACCTCGTGAATATTTTGTTGTCCGTGTYCTTCGTGCTTTACTCGTCATGAAAATGGTCTCAAATATTTTGCCCAGTCGCACCTGCTGTTCTCTTATGTAAAAAGTACCTTACGTTACCAAACTCGCAGGTGATTACGAAGTTYTGCTCTGAACGCATTGCTAAGTATGCTTTCGAATACGCGTATCTCAACAACCGCAAGACAGTAACAGCAGTACACAAAGCGAACATCATGAAGCTTGCTGATGGTCTTTTCTTAGAGTCTTGTCGTGAGGTGGCTAAGAATTATCCTGGCATCAAATACAATGAGGTTATCGTGGACAATTGCTGTATGCAGCTGGTGTCGAAGCCCCAGCAATTTGATGTGATGGTAACTTTTCGTGATTCATTCTCCATGATCTGTCGTTTGTCTATTACGGCATTTTATGAAAATTATAATTTGACCATTGTAATGTGTCCGCTTGAACTAGCTCGAACATCTGCTTTCGAGTTGTTTACTTCGTTCAAAATTATAGATTTAAACTTGTGTTCAAATGTGGTGCTGACGCGAATACCTGAGATGTGTTGTGGCGTATGTTTTTTAGGTAACCCCAAATTTGTATGGGACATTGGTAGCTAATACAGCAGCTGGTATTGCGGGYGGAACTGGTGTTATGCCAGGAGGTAACCTAAGTCCATCTCTTTATTTATATTTATGATTATTTTAGTATAATGATAAAAATATGTGTGTCCTTTTTATTTGCGTGCAGCTGGTTTATTGACGAAGTGCAGACTGTTTTAACTCTTTGTGTCTGTTAGAATCCTTGACACTTCAATGATTTCATGAAGAGTGTCCTGTGGAGGTTGCGTTCCTAGGTAGATAAATTTCAGCAGTATTGTCTCTTTCTCATGTRTGGTTTGTATTTGAATTGCGACCTTCGGTCTGATCAGCGAAGAASTTTCTTGGTTTTGAAACCGTGTGGGCGTCGTGTTTTCTCGCAGGCAACGTGGGTGCCGATCATGCGATCTTTGAGCAGGGAGCTTCTGCCGGTAATGTCGGGAACGAAAGACTCGTTGCTGGTCGCACTGCCAATCCCACAGCATTGCTGTTGTCATCGGCCATGATGTTGCGGCATTTACAGTTCCCATCTTTCGCAGACAGGCTGGAACAAGCTGTGATGAGCGTGATAGCAGAGGGAACATTCCGCACCAAGGATCTTGGAGGCACGAGTAGTACCCAAGACGTAGTTGATGCTGTCATTGATAAGCTAAATTAACTGCCTGCTATTTATTTTGCCAATCTCTTGGGGCTATTGGTTGATGGCCATTCGATGCAGTCTCTGATCGTGGAGAAGGTTTATCCTCACAACTTCGCCATTCAATCTGGGCAACTGTCTTACGACAATTGTTGCGTCTCTGACGAAAGGTGGAAACCATGCATTTGGCTGATTGTGGTCAGAGAAAGCAGGTAATAGGTTCAGGATTACGTGGATAAGAATTGAGGTGGCCAGCGGCAAAGCATAATAAAAGGCCATGTCAAAAGTGGGAGCTCGGGGCTCCAAGGGGAGGCCTGCACCAACGTTACTACTATCATCAATGACAATATCTGCATTGTGGGTTACTGTGAGCCGCATTTCGTTTTTTCTGTTCTAGGTSTGACCGTCTTCATCATAATCTTGGCCCTATTGCTTTACATGTCCGCTTTCAGAGAATGGGAAAGATGCTCGAAGGTTCTCGTCTTTTCTTTTCGTGCTGTCTCAGTCGAGAGTCGAGAGTCGAGACTGTCATGTTTAGTGTTAGCGTTAGCGGCTATGAGAAGTAGTCTTTTAATGGGGATGTAGGTGTGAGCGCTGATGGACCTATCACTTTGAACTCTCTGAGGGCGTTTCTGGAGAACATTCTGGTATGACCTACTGTAACTCTTAAAGCACCTAGGGTTTGGCTTTCTCTGTTTTCTTAAATGCCGAAAAGCATCCGTGGATCCGTGAACATCAATAAGAAGTGGGCAGAGTTTATCTTGCATACTGAGTTTGTGGTTTGTGGAGACCATCTGACAGTTTCATATCAGTGACTGTTCAGTCTGTCATTCCTGAAAGGACAAACCTATCACCAAGGTACTATCTCAAAAATGATCTAATTTTTGAACCAACAAGTGTATTTTTCACCTATACACTGATTTGGAAAGTTATGTTCAGTTTGTGATCCCCGAATGGGACGAATAGTGTCCTCACACAGTCCAGAGTCCACTTTGAAGCGCTCTAACTTTTGCATCCAATGTCGGAATTCTATAAAACTTGTTGGAAAAGTTGTGCATAGTAGTCTAGTATCTGTGGTAAAAATTTTAGATCAATCCAAGATGTATTGAGTTTCTGAAAGTAATTCAAAGTTCTTAGGATTAGTTTGGGTTCAGCACATTGCATTGTGATGGTTGCAACTTTGGGAGATTGTATCTTTTTCATCAAATGTTTGTTTTCAATCAAATTTGTTGGGTTTTGTTCCCATATAGGTCTAGTTATTGTGGTAAAAGTTTCATGCCAATCCAAGTTGTTTTGAATATTTGGGAGCAATCCTAAGTTCAAAAATCTAGAATTGTTTGCATTTTAGTGAACTTCGGCGGCTCATAACTTCTTGATATTTGATCCTTTTTCAATAATTTTTTTTGGAAAAGTTGCACTTACTAGTCTAGTCTTTGTGGTTAAAATTTCAAATCCATCCATGATGTTATGAGTGACTGAGAAGCATTTTAGTATAAGGAGGTTCAGCCATAGATGCGATTTTTTGCTACTCTTTTCACTGTTTTTTGACATTTCAAATCCATTTTGCAGACACAATGAGTTAATTTTATGACATTTTTTTTCACCAAATTGTTTGTATTCTGGTTTGGAATCACTTTGTGGTTTAAAGTTTTTTCATTTGAGTTGGTTTAGAAATCAAATTTCACCTCCAAATGTGTTTTTCAAAAAATTTCAGCACCTTTTTCCAAAACTAAAACATTATAATCTTTCAATCTATACTGTCAAATGCCCCCAAATTTGTTCTACCCCATCTACAACATGCACACTACAATATTGTATAGTTAAGATCTTCATAACTTGTTGAAATTTAGGCTTTTAACACTTGCAAAGGGAGGATGCTTTTAAGCATGGTTGGAACTTCGGTGATGAGGGGTTAAAGAAGCAGCCAGTGCTACCCTCCTAGAAAGGGTAGTGCAAGGCTTAGCTTAACACCATCTCTGTTAGTCCACATGATATCTTCATAGAAATTAGAGTTATATGAAAGCCTTCAATTAGGCTATTTTTGGTTTACCATTATTGAGCACATTCATCAAAAAAGTGGATAAAAACTGGCTATTTTGCATTTAGCAGATGATTTTTTGTCATCCATTGGATACAAAGCATCTGCGTCACCCTTCAAGGCTTAACTTAAAAAGGATGTTGGGGACATGAAGTGTTTGGTGACTTCACTTGAGACTCTAGGATGGAAAATAATGTATTTTCATTCAATTTTTATTTAGGAAGGTGCCTGAGTATTTTTATGAATAATACTACAACTTCCTCATGACATTATAAAGAAGATGATGTTTAATCCATGAATCGCCTTTATATTGTATAATGGCTATTTCTTCACTAGTAGAAAGCGCTCGAAATTTAACAGAATTCTATTGATTTGGTCGCATTGTCCTGGTCATTGTTCTGTTGATTTCAACAGAAATCTATTAAAAAAATTAACAGATTTATGTTGAAATCAACAGAACAGTGACCGGGACTACGCAACCAAATCAACATAATTCTGTCAAATTTCCAGCGCTTTCTACTAGTGCTTGCTGTTTATTCTTGACATGATTTTTATCTATAAAAATTATGTTTTTTGAATTTGAGTTCAACTAATGAAATGAAGCTTATTAAGTGTAGCTTCTATTCCAATTGAAAATATTTKTTGATTTTGATATTTTATAGCAATAAAAATATGGGGCTTGTAACTTTGGTTTGTTGTTTTTTGAACTTTAGACTAACACAAAGTAACTTTGGTTACATCTTCATGATGTTATGCATTATAATACCGGTAGTTATCTATAGTGAAAATTTCAGAGTTTTTGAATATACTAAATATTTCATATGATTTTTATTTTTATTTTTATAATTCATTTCTAGATTTATTTTCATATTTTTTCAAAAAAAATTGAAACTTTTATGACTTGCAAGACACGTATGATTTCCTCATCAAAGAATGAATATAAATTTTTTTCATTTATTTCTAGTTGTAAAATGGTGGCAAACAATGTGATGGACATTAGGACTTGAAGTGGCCATTGGACCGTCCTAAAGTTAATATTGCTAGGACTTTTAGTGTACTTTTTTTCTACTACTGGTAGCTTCATTCAATTTTAGTAATAATGCACACTTCAAGGTTGTCATGGTGAAAGACCATAGAGAATTTTGCCTATACATATTGATCAATTGTAGAAAATAGAAGTGCGCTTGGTAGTTGTATGGTATTTTAAATTTGGTGCACATCCAATAATGCATAATGCAAATAAATTTTGTAAATTGCTATGTATGTGATTGGATAGTGTGTAGTGTACAATGCTTTGTAAAGTGGTTTTGTTTATTGTTGTATTGAAGTCAAGGAGTTCTTTTTCTTGGCTAATCAAACTTAGACATGAAATTAGTCAATCTAACCTTTCCAACAACACATTGTAAAGCTAACATGCAAAATTTTCTTAAAGTTTTGTTGAATTTGAAGGTTAAAAACCACAATCCATATGTTGTTTAAATATTTAAACCCCTAAAGTTCCTTGACTATATTCTCACCAAAAATGCTTTAAAACTGCCATTTCTAGTACAAGTATCAAATTTTTAAAAATATCATTTTTTGAGATTTTTCCACCATGTGGATTGCAAGATTTATGCGTTTGAAATGACAAAAATCAATTTTTTATCCTGCAAAAATCTTGGTAGTTGATATTTGTATGAAAAAATGTCCAAAATGGTTGTAACTCTTTGAATTCATTCTTTAGGTCAAGTTGGCGACACTTTTGAAAGTTTTCAATTCATTTGGAATTGTACATGTAGGAAAGAGATAGTAAGTAGAAAGAAATAGAGAATGATTTAAAATACTAAATTGTTAACAATTTATTTATGAAATTGAAAAATTCCAATCCCAATGGTTGCAATGTTGAAATAAACAATCTACACCCAATTTTTTTATTTTTATTTTTCAAAGTTATTGAAAAATGAGTTAAATAAAGGACTTCAAAGTTTATTTTAGCATAGAAATTCCATGATTGCCTGCAAACAAAAACTCTTCATAACTATTGACTTGTCGATTAAGATGGAGCAATTCAAAGCTTTCTATGTATATATAAATCTAGAAAACCAATTTCAAATTTTTATTTCTGAAAAAAGTCGTTTTTTTAAGACTTGCCCAAACTGCCAGCCAACCACTACAAATCACATTCATGCAATAACTTTTTAACGATGTAGTCAAAAGTCATGAAAACTGTTGGTTGTTAAAACTACTTCTTGGACACATGTTGAGTGAAATTTTCAAAGAAAAAAAATTAAAAACTCCATTCGTAGTGAGCTGCCCAAAATTGCTATGTTGCAAAAAATGCAATTTGGTCCTTTAGAGGTTAAAATTTGGACCGAAAATATGGAAATCTCATGGTGTCATATGTACCTTCCCAAATTTCCTATGTAGCCAAAAATTTCATGATGGTCCTTTAGAGGTTGAAAGACCAATTTGTCTCCTCTTGGATCTAAAGGGTTGTAAGATTAGAAGAACTCAAAAGTATTCAATGAATTATTTTTAGAATTTCTATAGCATAGAAAATAGTAAATATGCATTTTCGTAGAGGTGATGCGTCCATTGTTTGAGTTAGTATTATGACTTTTGAAAAACAATTCCCACTAACTTTCTTTTATGATTATTCACTTGTCTTTCAAGGCCAACTTCAACTTTGATATATGATTTGAGAAGATTTAATGGTTGCAAACTTGCAATGTCAAATTTTTATTCTCGGATATATTAGAATATTGTTGTAATTTTTTATTTTAGGATGTAGTATGGATATAAAAATTGTAGTATAGATATATAGGTTCATTTTTATATAATAAAATTTGTCATTTTGAATTTGATGATCATTTGGCTTAGTTAGAGTTGATTATAGTGTAACAACTTCAATAGACAATGAATCTTTGGTTTTATTTAACCCCTAAAGGACCAACATGCTTTTTTTTGGCAACATAGATTTTTTGGGCAGGTATGTGTGACTAGAGATATGCATATTTTGGGCTGAAATTTTAACAGAATGTGGAGACGAGGAATATCTTTCATATGCACAAATTTCATGGCATTCGAAAATATGGGTCAAAAGTTATTGCATAATATGTTGTTTGTTTCTCAACTCGGGCAGTTCGGGCAGATCTGAAAAAATCACTTTTTCAAGAAATTAAAACTGGGTATTTGTTCTTTAGATTTATATGTACTCAAAAAGCTTTGAATCATTGCATTTCAATAGTTGAGATGAAAGTTATGAGGCATTTTAGTTTGTGGGCATTTATGGAATCCCTACACCAAAAAAAACTTTGAAGTCCTTTATTTTACTGAAATTTCAATATTTTTGAAAAAAAAATAATGCTATTGGATGTAGATTGTTTATTTTTTCCACATATTCCCAAACTAGAGTACTACAAGATCCTACGGTTACATGTTTCAAAAAATGATATTTTTAAAAATTTGATACTTGTACTAGAAATGGCAGTTTTGAAGCATTTTTAGTGAGAACATAGTCAAGGAACTTTAGGGGTTAATGTTCACTAAAGTTTCAACAGCAACCAATACAAAGAGAAAATATTGAAATGATTGAAGCTTGTTGAATATACACATCGTCTCTTGGCCATTGGGTTTAATGAAAGACAAACTCACTTCACATAAGACAAACTTACTTCAATATCAAGAACTTCTATACATTTTTGAAAAAAACACTTTGATCATAAATCTTGGCTTAAATCATGATTCAACCTTCATGCAAGCCTTTATATATAAGATGTCCCTAGACATGAATGAAGAAAATACCTCCTAAACTATACATAACATCTTAAAATAAATTGTTGTTTGTTGTTTGTCAAAGATCATCATTGGTCACCTTCATCCATAAAGTGTTTTCATTGGTCCCTAGCATTTGCCTAACCTAGTCCCAAGCACATTTGGGCTTTGGCCAAAGTTGGTTCTTAGATGGATTACATTGTTAGGCTAAGCAATTGGATTGTAGTCATTGAACCAATGCCAAAATTAAATGGCCAATTGCTTTTGAGCACTATAAAGGCCATGACTTTGGTGTAATGCACATGGACAAGATCTGCTATAGCTAAACCACATTTGGTCTTAAAGAATTCTTACATAGAAAAAACATATGATGTTTTGTTTATTCCAAGTGATAAAATTTGAATTTTTTTATTCATATTTAGAATTAGGGACAACAAATTAGTCTATCAATATTACAAAAGTTAAATTTAATTGCTCCACTATTGGGGGGCACATTTTTACATTTATACACCTACTAAAAAATTTGGATTTTGGACTCTTTTAATATACGTAGTTTATTGATATAATATTCAAAATAGAATTCTAAAAGAACGTAGAATTTTCCTTTGACTACACTAATTTATCCTAGTATGTGTGATACTAATTTACCAAAGTCACACTATTTTATATTAGTGTAGATTGAAATAATATTGAATTGCACCAATTTCCAATTTTTTGGGTGATGACACCAATCCACCTCCCTCCCTCCCCCTCTCACTAATAGAAAAAATCAGTGTATTTAGAACATCCCAAAAAACTTTAAACTCCAATATTAGGAACCGTGCTCAAAACTCTATTCAAATGACTTTAGGTGCAATTATCTTAATTATCTTAAATTGCCCACATTCATCCCATGGACCATGGTCACTAGTAGAAAATGCAGAAATTTTAACAAAATTATGTTGATTTGGTTGCGTTGTATCAGTCACTATACTATTGATTTCAACAAAAATATGTTAAAACTAACAGATTTTTGTTGAAATCAACAGAACAATGACCGGTACAACGCAACCAAATCAACATAATTTTGTTAAAATTTTTGCGTTTTCTACTAGTGGGTAAAGCCCTATGCAATAGAACATGATCATTTTATCTGGTTAAGTGACATTGTTAACCTTTGTTGGGAGGGTGTTTTTTGTGCCCGAAAGCAAGAGCCCCAACATCAAGTACTATTGACTTCAACTCTTCAGAATCTCCAAATATGTGCAAGTAACAACTGAGTTTAGTGTACATCCACAAAGCCAATGAGATGCCTCCTATTATAACTTCAATTCCCTCCTTGGCATCCAAGAGGGAATTATCCGAGCTCAGAGGGGGTACAATCACCCTAGTTAACCCCTAAATGCACAAACTGCGTTTTTTGGCAACATAGCAATTTTGGACAGCTCACTACAGATGGAGTTTTTATCATTTTGCTTTTAAATTTTCACAAAACATGTGCCCGAGGACTAAATTTAAGGCCCAAAATTTTTTATAACTTTTGACTACATAGTTAAAAAGTTATTGTATGATATGCTGTTTTCATTGCTCGGCGGGGAGCTTGCGAAGCAAAAAAAACTTCTTTAAAAATTATCATTTTTTAAAATAAAAATTTGAAATTGGTTCTTTAGATTTATATCTAAGTGAAAAGATTTGAATTACTCTATTTTGATTATTGAGTCAAAAGTTATGAGGAGTTCTAGTTTTGGGGTGGTTTGCAGGTAGTTATAGAATCTCTACTCTACAAAAAAGTTTGAAATCCATTATTTAATTCAATTTATAATTTTTTTGGAAATAAACAAAAACAATAGGTGTAAATTTTTTATTACAACATTTTAACCATTGGTATTGTCATTTTTCAATTCCATAAATAAATTGTTTACAATTTACTATTTTGAGTCATTTTCTACTTCTATCTACTTACTATTTTTTCCTATATGTTGTACAATTCCCAATGATTTGAAAATTTTCAAGCATGTAAGAAACTTGCCTTGAAGAATGAAGCGAAAGAGTAACCAGCATTTTGGAATTTTTTTTGAGAAAGGTCATCCCTTGAAGGGACTTTGTTTGTTTGTTTGTTTGTTTGTTTGTGAAATGTGACTTTGTGAAGTGCAGCTTCTCGTTTTTTCACAGGGCCAAAAAAATGATTTTTGCCAATTCAAACAACAATATCTTGCAATCTATATGGTGGAAAATTCTGAAATTTTTTTCCACATCTTTTCGAACCAGTGTTCTACAAGATCCTACGGTAACATGTGTCAAAGAATGTTTTTTTTTCTAAATTTTGTACTTGTATTAGGAATGGCAATTTTGGATTGTTTTTGGTGAAAACATAGTCAAAACGAATTAGGGGTTAACAACGTTGTGCATTCTTGGCTCTAAAACTAGAACTTGTGAGCCAATAAGGATTGCCTCCCTTATTGCCCCATGTTTTACCCTCGGTAAAACACTAGCCATATTTTTAATTGCCACACATGATAAAATTTGAAAATTATGAATTCATAACTGCAATCAGAGGCCCCAAATTAGCTAGGGGGAGTGAAAAAATACAAAACTTACATGTCACAAATAGGGGGCAATTTTTACATTTACACTTGGATAAGGGGGTCAGATCCTCCCTGCCAAACTTGTGCTGTGGAATTGCGCTGTGGCCGGCTCCGCTCAATGAGTTCCATCCCTGGAGCGGCTCCGCGCGGCCCCAGGCGGCTCCGGGCGGCTCTGCACCTCCATGAGCGTCGGACTTCTACTGTCGGTCTCGGATCTTAGGGTTTGTGCAGGAGTGCCTGGGCCGATCTCTATTCGACATTTTGGTTTGTTGCAGACGCGATTGGAAATTGGGCTCCACGTTGTAGAAATGAAGAGGGGCCGTGATTTTGAGTCACCGGCAAATCCTGCCTCGAAACGACTCTCTCGTAAGCCTGTCATGAGAAGCTTTGGTGGTGTTGCATCYTCTAGTCTTTTTTGTGATTTGATTTATCACTGGTTGGTTGATCAACGCTGGTTTGATTGCAGGTGATGGTAGCTCGGACGGACAGACGAAAGAATTGGTGCGGCAAGTTGCGGATCATTACAGTGCTCGGACTAACCAGACTCGGGAGCAGAGGGAGGCGAGTCCCATAATCCACTTGAAGAAACTCAACAATTGGGTACGAACTCTTCCTATTTGAGKTTTATTGCAAAGATTTCATCAATGGAGAGCATGCCGTATTGTAATGGGGATACTTCATGGTACTTCACTCTTGTTGTTGATAACGTGTTCATCTCTGTTACTSSSCAGATTAAGAGTGTACTAATCCAAATCTACACAGCACGGGGTGACGCAGTCATTGATGTTGCCTGTGGAAAGGTACGCAGCTTCTGACGACATCTTGCAAATCTATGGCAGGCTTGTTATAATCTTTGGGAGATCTAGTTTGTAGTTGGTGTGCTTACGGTTATATGCAGCTTTGAATTTTGATATGTATTGTTTTAATTGAGAAGATGTATTGTTATGATGCAGGGGGGAGATCTGATCAAATGGGACAAGGCTTCAATTGGTTATTACGTTGGCATTGACATCGCCGAAGGCTCGGTACTCTTCTTTCCATGCGCATAATTCAGTAATACCGATGTGGGTGGGTGATTCCACGATTTCTACTTGGAGTGAATTTGCCTGAGGAATGATATGATGGAGAATAACTTTGAGAGTGCCCTGTACATAAGCTTCTATATTAGTTCACTCAAGCAGGCTGTTTGCGTGTTGCTCATGGCAGATAGAAGATGCGAGAAAGAGATACAATGGCGAGACTGACCATGCACGTGGTCGCAGAGATTTCTGCTTTCCAGCTAAATTAATTTGCACAGATTGCTTTGAGGTATTCTATTCTGGCCTTCGTCATGTCGACTGTTTACATTTTGAGGTAATAGCTAGTGATGTGCTACCTTGTAAGTTTATTTTCACTTCCTACATCATTGCCAGCTATCCATGAATTCCTAATCGGTTTTAGCGAAAGTGCTTGGCCATCTCTGGCTTTCTGTTGTATGTAAGGTAGCTGAGACGTAAACTCGACTGTCATGTACTCAGTTCTATTCATTTTGTTGAGGCTGGATTGGTTTTCTGACTGTAGGTTGACCTCGAGTCAGTTCTGAAGGATGACGGTCTCTTTAATGTCTGCAGCGTGCAGGTACARTTTCATATGATTGTTAATTTCACGGGTGCGCTTAGCATGCATACAATTGGAAATTGCATTAATTTTCCGCATGCATACTTGTTTCAGACTAACTGAATTTTATGTTTTGAATCTTGTATTCAGTGTTTTCACGAAATATTGAAGATATCTTGTTCTAATTCATGGTCCGTGAGGGGACTGTACTTGTTTTTTTTCCTCTTAAACTTAATTAATAATTTATCAAGTTTTTAAGGGGTTTGATCCTTTCAATCAGTTTGCAATGCATTATTCTTGGGATACGGAGGAACGGGCGCGGAGGGCTTTGCGAAATGTTTCAGCTGCGCTGCAGCCCGGAGGATGCTTTATAGGCACCATGCCAGATGCGAATGTCCTTGTTCGCAAACTTCGTGATGGTTGTTTTTTTACCTTCGAAGTTCTTGGTTTCTGTTGGGGCTTCATGTTTTTTGTATAACTGTTAATGGCGCATTTGGGTGCTTTTTTGCTGTGGTATAAATGACTCAAAGTGATCAATAATTATTTGTGGGAGTTCAACTTACTATTTGACACAATAGTGGAATTTGATAGACACTGTTCCATCAGGACGTTTAGGCTGATTACCAAGTGGGTGGGGCATATTCCTCTGATTGACAAGCTGGTGTATGAAACAGCTCCAGGTCTTGAATTTGGAAACAAGGTATATCGAGTTCGCTTTGACGAGAGCTTCAATGAAAAGGTGTGCTGCATTACAAAACCTTGCTTTGCACCCCCATCGGCTTTTCCATTATAATTTGAGTTCTGTAAACTTCGCAAAATATATTAAYATCGTTCGATTTTCTCTCAGCAATTCCCAGCATCAGCACCCTATGGAATACAGTACGAGTTTCATTTGGAGGTATGGATTAGCCCCCCTATTACATGCATGAGTCTGAAGCGGTCTTATGAGTGTCTGGTTGCAAAACATGTGTACTGTAACATGTAACTGTATAAGTATTCAATGATGATAATTTCACGCTATACATCTGAAAAGGTGTTGACTTGTAATATGGGTTTTAACATACGGAAGCATTGTGACAGCGAGCTTGGGACAGTATTTGCCAAATTAAGCTAAGACGGGAGATTGATTATTCAGATAACTAATTCGGAGAATCCTCGGATGATTATAAATGCTTTGGATGCTGAATGCAGGATGCTGTGGATTGTCCTGAATGGCTTGTTCCATTTCAGTGCTTCAAAAACTTGGCACTAGAGGTAGACCTTCATCACTTTCTCATGCGTCTGTGAATTTATCACGTCGTATTTAAGAGTGAAGTTTGACTGTTTTCCTGAATGTTCTTCGGATTTTTACTGAATTAAAAAACATGGGTTGGGTTTATCAATGATTGCGTGACCATTTATAATTAATGATGGCATCTGGCATGAATCGATTGCTGTGGACAATGGGTGGTGCAGTATGGGCTGGACCTTGTTTATAAGAACAATTTTCACCAATTCGTAAAAGATTACTGCCAACAAAAGGACTTTGCGGACCTGATGCGGAAACTTGGAGCGCTTGGAGATCCTGGTAGTCGTCTTGATGAATTATGTTCTCACCTTCTGTTGCTAATATGTGTTGCACTTCCAAACAATAGTCGCACAAATCACAAGSTGATTTGTGCTCTATATGGTCTCTGTTCTCTATTTCTAAACATCTTTTGGAATTTTGCAGCCGCTGGCGAYGCCATAACAGACGATGAGTGGGATGCTGCGTACATATATCTGGTCTTCGTATTTAGGAAGGTAGATTTTTCTTGTGATTTACAATGTCGTTATTCCAGGGGGGGAGTGTCTGATTGCTTGCTGCCATGATGTGCGAAATACTCAATGAGGAGAATTGATGGATCTAGTGACATCCCTCTATTATTTATATTTTCTACGTTGTTTCTATAATCCGAGGAAGTGCATGTTTTCCTTTAGAGGTGGACGAGGCATTTCCTTTGACTGTTATCCAGGCGGTTATAGTAGTGAAATYAAAATCTGGCATGAAAGAAACACTGATGTCGATGTAAACATTGACGTGGAGGTCATCTGTTGGCTTTGGGTGTGACAGAGTGGAACAAAACCAACCAAGCCCCGATCTTCACGTGGAAGTTACAAACCCATAGCTCCTGATGACGTGCTCCTTTTCCAGTAGTGATTTGAGCTTGAGCATTCTTTCTCTCCTTGCTTGTGCCATCATCAAAATGTGCAGCTTATCCTTCTATGGTAATTCCCCACTCGCACTTGTCCTCTATCGTCGCTGTTTTTTTTCACGAATTTCCTTGAACTGTCATGACAGCAAGCGTTTAATTCGTTAGTTGTCCTTACAATTGTTACCCTCCTGTTGCTTCTTCATCCTTGCTAATATGACTTTTTTGTCAACGCCTTCAATAAATTTGTTTCTGGACTGAAGTTTTTGATACGGGTGCCCAGTATTGAATAGACACTTTGTTGGCATTTATATTGCAGACCCTATGACGAAGCTATATGCTGCAAAAAGCCGAGTACTTTTGAAACTCCTCGGATGTTTCAATAGGTGCACAGATGGTTAGCATAAGAGCTATGATTGAAGTTCTGATCAGTATCGGACGTGTCTTTCTATCCTAAAGATTGCGCGTTATTGATTTGAGTAGGTTCTTTGGAAAGCCTGTGCAGGATTTTAACAGGATTGAAAATCATCTTTTGAAGGAAACTCCTTTGCAAGTGTTTCCCAGCCAATGTAATGTATCCCATATAAATTCAATACTCCAGAATTTTAKCTGAAAGCTATTTGCCTGTAATAGCAATCTGGAGAACTGATTGCACTGATGTAATTCACGATCCCTGATTAGTTTTGGGTTCAGGTTTCAAAAAGAAAACGTCAAAAAGATCGCCGCTGCCGGGGATCGAACCCGGGTCACCCGCGTGACAGGCGGGAATACTTACCACTATACTACAACGACTTATCATTGATGAGGAGGTGAGTAAGTTTTCTATTTTTATACCGGTTCAGATTGGACCATGAGTTTGACCGAATGAAGAATCAGGGCTCCTGGATGCCTCCGGAGCTGGCGCTGGAGGTCCAGGGGCTTTCCATGCACCAGCCTGGCCGGGACCTCCAGGTTGGAGCTTGGAAGGTCCCGGAGCTGAGTGACTTCATAAATTTTGACTAGAGCTTAAAATTGAATTCAATCTTTCTTTGAATTTAGAACTTAATTGAATGTTTGATTACATTTTTGAACTAATTCAATCTCTAATTGCACTTACTAAAAATTGAAGTCTTTACCTGTATATAGAATTTAATTGAATATGTAATTCAATTCATAAAATATTTAAATAAAYAATTGAATTCAGATATAATTTAAAGATTCAACTATATCTCAAGTTTAATTCAATACGAAATTGAATTTAGTAATAAATTAAATCTTAAATTGTTTTTGTAAATAAAATTTGCATTCCAAAATTAATGAAATATGTTATTCATACTTAGAAATTAATGAAATCTTTAACTGTATTTAGGATTAAATTGAATATGAAATTAAATTCACAAATTCATTAAATATGTAATTCAATTCAGATATCAATTAAATGTTTTTTTTTAACAAATGGACGAAGCATAAATCAACTGTTTCAATGTATTACAAAATGAGACCGGTATATAGTCGAATTCTACAATTCATGAAATATGTAAACCAATTTCTAAACCACTAAATTCAGTTAATTGATTAATTACGTTGATTCAATTAATTAATTAGTTACATTGATTCAATTAATGAATTAGTTACGTTGATTCAATTAATGAATTAATTATGTTGATTAAATCAATTAATTATTCAGAAATTGATTAACTAAATCACTTAATTAACTATGTAAATTAATTAATTAATTAAATACGTTGTAGTTCGAAGAAATAAACTAAATTGTTAAATGTATTAAGAAATCGAGGAGCGGAGAGACGGGCGTGTCCTGTTGTATAACTGTTGTAAAATTGGAGGGTCCAGGATGGCCTCCAGGTCCTCCAGGTCTGCAAACCTGGACTGCACGACCCGGAGCCTGGAGGGCAACCTGGACCTCCAGGGAGCCACACCAGGGACCACGGAATGACCCCGGAGGCTCCCGGAGGGTCCGATTCCTGGAGGTCCAGGCCCCCATGGAAACGGGCCCTAACGGTATTATTTATGCCATGATGCATGAAGGGCACTTAATCTGTGACTCTTCAAAATAGAGTAGTAGGCTCATTTACATGATTGGCAGGACTGCGTCATCATTCTACAGTACAAGGAGAATTGACAGAAAATAGAAAGAAAATGCTAGTCAAGATATCTGCAAACTTTTACTTAAACTCGCATTTGGAAGCAGCTGTTCACATTGTGTAAGCAAGCCTGGAGAGGTGTGGCAGCGCTATTTTCAGGCAATCATGTAACTTTCGAGCGTGGTAGCGCGCTTCATCACATTTAATGGCAGTCCAGCAGCAGAGGTGCAGCTGGGCTTGCCTCATTCGTGCTTCACCATGGACAACTGACGTGGCGAGTTTTTTCGGATGAGATTAACCTACGTGTACTATGAACCTGATGAGTTGGCACAGTCCAGGTGGTAACATCACCTGGAGAAAAGGAGTTGCGGTGCGTTCAGTTTAATTCCCTGTGGGCAAGCAATGAGACAACTGAACCACGGGACAAATGCTTCGTCGTACCCTAAGGTAAGTGCACCAAGAATGGACCCGTGAAATGAATGTCGTCTGTACATTTCTGGTGGAGATTCTGGCTGCACATTCTTTACATGACTTCGAACACTGCCAGCTAGRGAGTGCGTTCAGTTTAGGGGTCGGGAAGTAGAAGCTAGCTAGTTGCAGCCATGCCAGGCGTGCATGTCCCCCGAGGAGGATGTGCAGATCAAGAGGAGCAGAAGGATGTTTTTTTTTCGTATCCAATATATTTTGAAATCTGTGATCGAACTCACTGACGAGCGCACTGATCAGCTTCAGACTATAAGTTACACCTTCCTGCAGGCTAGCTCCTTAATTCTTACAGATCTCGAAATAAAAGAGCTCCGATTCATGCGCTTGCTGCAACTGGCATCTGGGTGGACGAGCTCCATGTGCATAACCCTGATCGATTCGAAGATTCATCGATCCTCTATCGATCACTCAGCAGGTACGTGGGCGATCGAGAATTGCACTCCCTGGCTTGATCACGAGGATTCCCTGCCTGTTTTGTTTTTTTAATACTAGTCTCCAATAGCATTAAAAACGAGAGAATCTTTTGTACATTCAATCACAGGATTCAGTTTCTGCACTCCCGCCTCCGTGATCGATCGATCGAGCTACGATCAGATATTGATCGACAGACAGTGCACACCACCACTTGTCTGCATTGACATCCTCATGCACGTGAGGAGTTGAGTCAGTGGCTTCCGGCATTGCCGATGGAACTATTCGATGCATTTTAGGGTAGCTGGACACAGTCGACTGCTTAAATTATCCTCTCTCTGGATAAACAGTTTTTTTTTTTTTTCATTTTTCATGAAGTGTGAGAGTGGCGATATTAAATGCTTTAGTGGTGCTACAAATTTCAACGTTCATCCACATATTGGATAGAAAATATCACATTAGCACATATCACATATTCAAAATTAAGTTTTCATCTACAATTTGGTGATTTCATGCAAGATTTTGCTATTTATGTTCTGAGGGCTTGGTGCGAAAGGGCTTGGTGCGAGGGCAAACTAGCTGTTCGCTATTTTCTATATTTTGGAAATGAAAATTCATGAAAAGTTTTTCATCAATGGCAAGTGAGACTCTGTTCTCTTGCAAGTGGCAATCACTGTAGATGGCCTACTGTAGCTTTTTTTTCACGCTCAATAATAAAGTGGGCATGGTCAGTCGTTGCTGGCATTTCTCTAATTTGAAGCCGGCATTCGAAGACACCGCTGAACTTGTAGAATCTGCTTGTTAATTTTAGAGTTTTTTACTTCGGAGTATAAAACAGGGTCTGGACGTTGACGCTTTAGGACGAAGCCTATAACCATGAAATCTGTCTCAATATTTTTTCTTTGTCTCCTCGATTTGCAATTGAATTTAACCCTTAACCCTTGAAGGACGGACTGGTGGCCGTGGAAATCATGCATTTTGATACCGTGTGACATCATCTCCTTTGAAAAAGCTAAATATATTAATTGGAAGTCAAAGTACTAGAAAAGAGCTCCCCTTTCCACTCCTAATACTGAGGATGAATGATTGCATTTCTGTCCTACAAGGAAAGATTCTTTGCCATCCATCGGACGCAAAACGTCCTCGGCGTCGTTTAAGGGTTAAAGCACATTTCATGTCCAGGCTTGGTCAAACTTCATTAGATTTCTACATTAGGTTTTAAATTTCAAAATTTTGATATTTTTCACATGTAGTAATATGTATTTAAAACTTAATTTAATTTTTTTGTAATTTCAAACATCAAATTGAATTTCATATGATTTTTTGAAGAAGTTTCAGTATAAAAATCATAGTAATTACAAAAATTCCCAAAAAGAATATGAAAATTATACGAAAAATGGAAATAGTGGTGTCAAACATCATGGCATAAGTGGTGAATACTTGGAGTTTACACAAAAAAAAATTCAAAAGAAAATGTTAAAAAGTGTTGTATTTAGAGCTTTCAAGATACAATCTTCAATGTGTCACAAAATTTGCAATTTTAAACATTTTGAAAAAAATCAAATGGTAATAAAAAGTAGATTAAGAGAGCTTCATTTTTTTAGTTAAGCTTAAAAGCAATTAAAATAAAAAACTATATGAAAAACTCAAGTTTGACTTTCAAAATGCCCTTTAGGCATGCAATGTCCTTTAAGGGTTAAGTGAGAATGATTTTGTTTTATTTTTCAGAGATGAAATCGCATGTCACCTATAAGTCGTTTCCATGATTTTTGAAGAAAAAGTGAAGAAACTTCATATCTGATTCAGAATTAGCTTAAAAAATCTGAGTTTTTTTTACATGGTTGTATATTGTAGTGAAGAATATCAGTGTAAACAAAAAAATTGTGTCCAATTATAAATAGAAAACCTATAGACTATGGTAAAGACTAGTATTCAATACACAACAAGAATGGTGTAACCGAGAGGCTCTGTCATAGGTTGATTCATTCACTAGTTAGACCTCACATCTCCACTCCAATTGTAACCTTGTTGTGTAGTGTGAATGCGGTTGTAAATAGGATTTGGAAACTCAAATTTCAAAACCAAAGTCGATGCCATAATCTTTGTCCTTTGGACAGAGCCAATAAATTTTTCAATTTCAATAAATTTTTAAAATTTTTTAATTAGGAAATAAACCAGATATCATAAGCTTCATTTCATTGGTTGGGTTCAAATTCTAGAAAGATCGTTTACATGGTTCAATTCAAAAATAGTGAAGTAGGAATCGCTAAAATGCACTAGGACTTTTTTGTGATCCATGGCATACATGACCTTGTCTTTGCCATGGAGGAGAGAGAGCAGAGAGTGCGAGAAGTCTCGTCAATTTGTTGACTTTCTATCATTTGATGGAATAAGGTAATACTCYGGAATAAGGTGGGTAAGGTAGGATGTCACAAAACCGATCGTGATGTAAAACCGTTCACATGTAGCACATTCATTCATTTTAAGGTAGAAATGTAGCCCTGCAATACATGTCTTATTTTTTGTGACCTAAAAAGTAAGTCATGTACTGCATAGCAACATTATCAACCTTAAGTGAATATACGTCATGGATGTTAATGGTTTTACATCACGATCTATTTTGCAGCATCTTACCTTAGTCGTCAAAACCTCCACTTTTTTTTGGCTTCTGTGCCTAGTATTATTATTATTAGACTGGTCAAAATTTTCATTGATTCTCATTGCTATGATTGTTGAACAGAATATGAAAGGTCCGCCTCCATTCGAATCAGTAGATTGTGGAGGTACTTGCCTCAGCAATGCAACCGAACTTCTCTTGTCAATTGGCTCCATGAAATTCCAACTCTATGATCAGTTAACTTACGCTGAAATTCTCATGAACATAATAAGCTTTACATGCAGATCCTCATCACCAGTATGGGCCTTGAATTAATGTTGGATTGAAAACTGGAGACCACTTTGCATGCATGGAGCAACTTCCATGCTCAGTTACACGCCTAACCTCTACCCTTGGTACCTGCACTAGATTAGCTGTAATAATATCTCATATAAGCTAGAACTGTGCCCATTACCATACAGATTTGCTACCTAGGTACTTGGAAGAAGTTATTTGTCAGCTCCCATGTTTTTTTAGAGATAGAAATGTTTGAGAGTAGTTGTTTGCAAAAAGAATGAAGACAATCTGACAAAAAATGACTTTTCTGTGATTTTTCAAAGGTGAAGTGTTAAAGCATGAGTAGACCCTTCTTAAAGCATGAGCAGACCCTTGTTAAATTGTGGACTAACGTGTCTGTTTTCTAAGTGCATTGTCATTATGATAAAAAGATTCTAAGTTTGTGGTAATGGGTGGATCACAATGCAAATGGATGGTGGTAACAATGGTAAGGTAAAACAGCCCATTCCAAACCAAATGGAGGGTTTGCCCTCATGTCATTGCTGAAATGTTCTAATTTTTTTTCCACATAAAGGCTAGTGATAGAAATGGCAAGAGAAATTGAAATTGTATTTGTTCAACAAAATGCAAATTTGTTATGAATTTTTGAAGTGTTTAGTCCATCATGGCCTAAAAGAGCCTATAGACTACCCCAAAATCAACCAAAACTATATCCATAACGCTCATCTCACTCATCTATTGCGGTCACAATATTTTCTAATATGGAAGACCTAAAAAAGTCACTTCCAATAATGAATCAACACTAAAAAGCTGAAAGTTCCTATTGTGGTCACTAATCACTCCATTCCAGTTAGCTAAGACATTGATTGTGGCCCAAATCTGATTCATTGACAGAAAACCATAATGGGGTTGGAAAAACCCCATAATGGGGTCATTCCTAGGAGTCCGCAATGTATAAAAAGTCAGGAATGTTCTATTTGACCTTAATGGGTAGTTCTACCTTAAGATATGTTACATTATTTTAAACCTCACTTTTTAGATCCTAAAGAGAAATGTTAGATGTTCAATGTTACTAATAATTTTCTTAGAACATCCTTTCAAAATGTACCTTGTTATGTGTTGAAATAGTCAAAATGTTGATTGATTAGAACATTTTTTTTTTGTTAATACTTAATAGCTCAATTGCTGAGAAGTTAAACAAAAAATTAAATGCATATTTTTATTAGACAAAAAATTAAATGCATATTTTTTGTTACATGTTATAATGTTGAGTGTGTTAGAAATCTTCTATCCTCTATTTGTATCATATATAGAGGTTTGATTGTACACACGAAAGTGCAAATTGAGTGGGTTTCATCAATTACAAAAGATCATTATACTTTGCAAAGAATGTTTGTAATACACATCTTGAAGAAATCCTTAGCTTTTATAAATATTTTATCCAACATGAAGATTTTGTGACCCACAMATTATATTTGTGTCTCAAATGGTGTTTTCACTACATAAAGGACCCTCGAGGGATCCTTGGAGGTTTGAGCTTGATCTTATGATCTCAATCATTGGTGTGATTTTTTCAAACATTTTTTGAAAGATAGAAAAAATCCTTTGACGAATTTAATTTTTTAAAATTTAATTGATGCCCAAGAGCAAAATTTATGCCACTACAAACTCAAAATGGAGTTTATTGAGCAACACAAAAAAAATTTGAAAAATAAAAAAATTGTCTCTCACAAAAAATGTGTTTTGTATGGAAGGATTTGATATATTCCATTCGGATTGATTAGAATGAGGAAATTTTGGAGAGTATTCTTATTCTTCAAAAAATAAATTGAAGGATTCATTAAGAATTCAATTGTCATAGTTTTTCAACAAAAAAATGTCCAAATGGTTTAGTTTTCTTACTAAAACAATCTCACCATTGCAATAGAATGCTTTAGTTCCATCTTAGGAATATTAACCCCTAAATGCCTAAGCCATTCCAAAGATGTTTTTTCCTATGAAAAAGAGCATGGGCTAATAGTTGTCCTCAATTAAGATTTTTTTTCTTTCAAATCTAACTTTATAGTTGTTTAGAGAGCATGCTTATTAGTATATATACCAATTTTGAGTCTGAAACTATAAACAAATTGTGAGATTATAACAAAAGAAATGTTTTCTATTTTTGGTATGTTGTCCTTCACCAATGTTTTAGAAATTTGCAAATAAAAGATTTTTGGGATTGGAGGTGACATGAACAATTATGAATAGTGCTAGCACACTAAAATGCACTTTCAAAAAATTTAATTTTACATGAAAGGCTATCAAATTCATTATAAAATCCATCCTTGCAATTGTTGTAATGCAATTTCTTTTATAAATAGAGATCGCAAATAACTCCAAATTAACATTTGAATATTTAAATTTTCAATGGTGAAAATCAAGAAAAGAAAAGGTTTTCCTCCATTGGCACCATTTTCAAAGTAAATCAATTTGTATAATTTTTTAGATCTCAAATCAAGTGAAATTGGCAATTTTTGCTCARAGCCAGGAGTAAAATTTGCAAGCTTTACTCTTCAGTCTTCACTAATTGTACATATCTGTATTTGAAAATCTCTTAAAAATCAAATATTCACTTTTTTCAGTGAATAAGTAAAAAAAAAATTAATCTACAAGAAATTAATTTTTTTGAATTTTTTAAATTTTTTTAGTGTGAGGTGGTTTCAAACAGGCGGACCTAAAAAAGGACATTTTGTGCCATAACTTTGGCTCTCGGTCACCAATTGAAATAAAATTATATTCCCACAAAACTAATGCATTTTTCTATATTTACAAAAAAATTCAAAAAATTATGGTAAATATTGAGACTGTATGGGCCTACCCAAAATCCATTTTATTCCCAAAGGGAATACTGGAACTTTAGGGATTAAGTTGAGAAAATTCAAAGTCAAGAAATCTAGTCACACACAATCAAAGGTACAACAACTACTTGTCAAATATTCCACCAAGATTATYTGAATCGATTTCAACTAAGCTTTGCTCAAAATTTAAAAATTAATATCCACTACTAAACCATTGAAGTGACGGAATATTCTATTAAGATGTTATTATCATCTTTTACTTTACTTATTTTTTGGTACAAATGAAAAATTTAATTTTTTTGTTGCAAAAATGGCCTAGACAATCTTTTTAGGTTACACATTAAAAAGTCATTGATATTAACCCTTTAGGTCTCATGGCACCCAAAAGAGATCTTGAAAGTATTCATAATTTAACCCCTAAAGGACCAAACTGCGTTTTTTGGCAACATAGCGATTTTGGGCAACTCACTACGAATGGAGTTTTTATTATTTTTCTTTGAAATTTTTTCACAACATGTGTCCAAGGAGTAGCTTTAACCCCTCAACGCCCATGAGGCTCAAAACAAGCTCCTGTGGATTGAAAAGATAAAAAGGCGCGGCCAGATCTTTGAGATACTCCTGATGTAAATTGACAAGAGGAAAGATGTGGGATTGTGGCAACTAGTTGTGCTATTGTACCGAGAAAGTACCTCACGAATTTTCAAAGGTGGGGAAAATTCAACGTGGGACAAAACCAAGAACTAGCGGTTAGGATGGCTTGTCCCAAAAGAGACCGGTGTTGGCCGGTAACTGACGGTTGAGCGTAGGAGGGACTTCGGATCCATTTGCAAGATGCAGATGATTCTTGGCCGTGAGTTTTGTTTACAATAGGTGGGACATTAGCCTGCTGTGCTAGACTGAACGGAGCAATTCGTGACCAAATTTTAATTTCATTTTTTATATCCCCATTTCAATTCATGGACTTTTCGGTGACTTCGTTGACAGGACATGCATCGAGTGGTTGATTTCACTTGCCAACACCTTTGAGAAATTCAGTGCTTTGCTGAAGGAGTCTGCTTGAGCCATCTCTCGCATCTCATGTGTCTTTGCTATTCAGCTGGCCACATGACCAACGGTCGAGCTAGGTGAACCGGTTGAAATTAGCACATCCAGTCATGCAACCTATACACCACAAGTCGTACAATGGTCCTTAGGTAATAGAGGCACAGAATTTTGCAGAGTGATCTTCATTTGAGAGGCTCTAAATTCTACGGTAAATTTTCAATTATGCTGAAATTTTGTGAAAGTGTTCATCACTTTAGTATCATGTATGCTCTAAAATTTTGGATGAATCTGCTATGTACAAGACGCTCATTTGTTGGAGCGAAGGCAGGTGGTATTGCGAAAAGGCCATTTCCCCGACTGTCCTTGCCTGAGATCAAACATTATAGACTCCCAATCCATGCGGTGGATTTCCCAAAAAAATTGATTAGTAGGCTCCTCCCGAAGACTTCGTGCTATTTTAATGGTGAATTGTCCATGGACTTCCTACATCAAACACTGTGCTCTCCATTCTAACAGGAGGTCTCGATAATTGCCACCGTGAACAAAATGGCAGGGGCGTTGAGGGGTTAAGGCCCAATAATTTTCATAACATTTGACTACACTGTTAAAAAGTTATTGCATGATATGTGATTTTCAGTGGTCGGCGGGCAGCCTGGGCAAGTCTGAAAAAATGACTTTTTTCAGAATTAAAAATTTGAAAATGATTATCTACAACTATAAGTACATGAGAAGCTTTGAATTACTCCATTTTGATCAACATGCTGGCAATCATGGAATCTCTACACTAAAATAAACTTTGAAGTCCTTTATTTAACTCATTTTTCAATAATTTTGAAAAAAAATCAAAATATTGGGTGTAATCAATTTTTTTTTTTTTCTCATAGTTTATATTTATTTCTACATGGAAAGCATTGATTCATTCCATTTGGATTTGTTGTGAGAAAGTTATGGACAATCTTGTTTTCCGGGCAATTGGAGCATCTTCTTGAAAAAATAACTTGTAGGATTCATTCTTGAATGCAATTTTTACAATTTTAAGAAAAAAAATGTTCTACATGGTTTAGTTTGCTTGCTAGAAGGATCTCACCATTGGGATTAGTGCATTTTAATTCCACCTTAGAGATATCGATAATCAAGATTTTCCTTCTATCTTGTACCTATTCCTATTTAACAATTTTTTAAAGAATAAAAATTAAGTTTTTTTTGAATTTTTTTTCCCTCTAGATTCTCAACCCAATTCTCAACTGGAAAGATTTAAAGCTCAAAACTCGATAGAGCAAAAAATTAAAGTTGAGAAGGTTCCAAGTCAAATAATCTAGTCTTGCAATGTGCTGCAAAACCTGTTTTTTTCACTTTAAACGTAGATATCTTGCAATATGTGCAGTCAAAAATTCTGAATTTTTTTCCACACACCCTCATACTAGTTAGGTGTAAGATCCCACGGTTAGATTTGCAAAAAAAAACAATTTCCAAATGTTTTACTCTTTGCTGTAGAAATGGTAGTTTTGAGTGTTTTTTTCACACAAAAAGGCCTTGGTCCTTTAGGGGTTAAAAGTGACAATTTTTTCACAATTCGTGCCCGAAGAGAGCCTTGGTCCTTTAGGCCTTCCACACTAAACGTTCATATTTTGAACAACAACTGACCACAAACACATCAGCTGAGCACCAACAAAAATGTGTCATATTGCTAAAACTTGTTGATCAAGCATTACCCACTACCAATTGTTTCCATTCAGACATATTCACCCCTAAAGGATTTTTAACCCAATAATGCAATGAAGATAATCTCCCTTTGACACTAGATAAAAGTACCACCATCATATCTGTTCTTTCACAAGTCATATCAGTTTGAAGATCAAAACACAATTTCATGACAGAGTTCTAAGATAAAATACTGCTGAGGATTTTTTTCAAAGAAAGAAAAAATTTCAAATACGGTACATCAGGCCTAATTTTCCCATATTATTCATCATAATGAGTTTACTTGTTTATTTTTTGGTACACTCCTTACAATTCACCGGATTGATTGCAGAAGAGCAAGAGCCAAAATTTGATGCAACTTGTCCGTCCTTGGTCGAGTCACATGTATTTGGTGGTTTCCTTTGCCATGCTAATGTCATTTCTCGTACTCCCTGCCTGAGTCTCCAAAAAAATCAGTGGTCTCCACTGGGAAACTAGTTCAAGCACCACCTATTCCCTCAAAATCAGTCCCTGCTCTCTTACCACAGATTTTCTTTTAGGCAGATGGAGTATGGACAAATCATAGGATAGCAGAGAATTCATCCCCTTCCTTATGCCCCCCAAAGGCTGTAGGTAAAAAAATGGAGACCCCTATTAAGTGCTTGCAAAATTTATTTATTTATTACACCTCTTGTAGCTAAGGGCCTCCTTACATGTTGGCATGGTGGGTAAACATAGTGCTTATTCAAGCAATAAGACAAAACAAGAGCAACGGATTGTCTTGCCGAGAAGGAGGAGAAGTTTCACCAATTTCGGTGAACAATCTCAATGGTGGAGAGATTAGTGAAGCTTAAGAGAATCGAAATACATGTGAATTTTTAGTATTGTATTCCTCCCCCACCCATCAGGTCCATATGAAACTGCAAAGACTATTTTCACTATGAGGTTTCCTTGCCCACAGTTACATGAGAGAAGGCCCTAATTTGAGGCCTTGGATTACAAATATGAATTTGAAATTTGTAAATTTTTTMTGTCACGCTTGGAAAATTAGAAAAAATTCAGTGTCTTCCTGAGTAGGGGACGAGTGAAGGGGCCTGGGCAGTTCACCAGGACTTGTCATTCCTAGACCAGCAGCAGCAGACCATCAGACCACAAAACACTTGATTTCTGTTTTTTTCCATTTCTTTTTCGCCCAGACGAGTCGACAAGGAGATGACGATGACGAGGCAAAACCAGACATCCATGATGATGGTGATGACTCCGTCCCCCTGGACGGACGGAGTCTGTCTGTCCCTCCGTCCCAAATCCGAGGACGGACGGATGGACGGCATGCAACCCATATTTTTTTCACAGCTGCCTGCTGCTGGCGAGTCTACGTCTCTCGAGATCCGTCCACGGCTAATGTACTGTCCACTAAATAGTGAAATTTGGTTACCATTACCATCAGGTTCATTCGCCTTACCCTCAAGAAATTTACTCTAAAGTATTTCTACAAACATATTTCTACAAATATATTTCTACAAATTTACTTCCATTTGCACACATGAAGGTTCATGAGTTTCAACTATACCAGAAGTTGAGTGCATTCTTGTACAGGAACAGTAAATATTTATATAGTGTGGAATGTCGAGAGATTAGTCAGTGAGGCGCAACCTAATTTCACTATTTAGTGTAGGCTTCAGGGAAATAATAATAAGATCAATAATAAGGACTGTTTCCCTTCCCTTATTTACCGTGGTCCTGCTCCGTCCAGAATAGGCCTCCAGGGGAAGTGATATCCAATGCAATCGTTTTCAATGTGATTGATGGAGGAGGACTGATGGAGGAGGACAAGGAACTGAAATGGACTGGACTGGCTGCACGGCAGCAGGCGAGGCATTTCAAATCTGGCAGAGGACGACAAAGAAGCACAAGCCAGCCAGATGGATTTGGTCCTAGGCTTTCCTGCAAGGCAATCTTCTGCCTCGGGGAATATTTTTGGGAAAACTAAAAATTATAAAATTATAAAATTATAAATTATAAAATGGGTGGAAGTAAAGTACCCCCCGCCATGGGAGTCAGAGTCAGGTAGATTGATYGCAATCCCTGGCACAGATGGAACTTGGGGTTGGCAGACGGCGGAAGAAGAAGAGAAAGAGAAAGAACCACCGTGAACAAAGTGCACCCCACCAAAGTCACCAGGGGACTGATGGAGACACCCGCCCTGGTTAGTTCATAAGTTTAGGCCGGCTTTAAATTTTTTTTTTTTAAATTTGACTCAAGTAAAGATGCCTTTACGGCAAGAGGAAAAGACTACAAGCCTGATCATCTGGAAAGGGGGTAGGGGGGGCAAGAAACCAAGACCAGACAAAGACACAAATACAAAAGAGTGCCCAAAGGCAAGGCAGAAAATCATCCCGCCTAGGCGCGCAAGGCCTAAGGTGGCTGGAAGACGAATCCAACATGCGGACAAGAGAGAGGCCACCAGGACGAGCCATCAATCATGGTCACAAACATGCTGTTCCATGTCCACCTGCTCATAAATCTAGTTCTAACATCATCACTAGCCAATAGTCATGGGGCCCTAGCTCAAAGTTTGCACAATGACGTCCACTCCACCTTGTCGTAGTCAATCAGATCCAACTACATACGCGATCCAACTACATACGCGATCCAACTACATACGCGATCCAACTACATACGCTGGAGAAGCTTGACTCCACACCGTTGTATGCCATCTAAGATTATCAAGTCAAGTAAGGTAGACTGCTCTTAAAGCGACCATTTAAGAGCTGATTGAGTTTTTAGGGAAGCTAAACTCCTTGAAACAATTTTCAGTAAATTTTCATGTGAAGAAAAAAGGAATTGGCATCTAACCCAAGTCGTTTCATATTTTTCAGACCTTCAAGGAATTAGTTACAAATTTTTGAAGTTGTAATGCAGTGGTCACTAAAAGCGACCACCTCTTGAAATGTACACTGCTAGTACATTGAAGAAATCAAAATGTACCTCTGGAGCATTGATCGCTTTTAGAGCATGGTCGCTTTAAGAGCATACTACCTTATTTAGATGATGCATGCATGATGGGTTGGAACACCCACATGAAAACCATTACAACCGGCATATTAATGTATTTTGGGTACAGTGAGCGAAGGACATTGACCCTTAAATGCCCTAGAAGACCAAAAGTGTCCTCATATAGTATCAAGTCCAATTCAAAGTGTTGTAACTTTTGCATCCCATGTCCGAATTCAATCAAACTTGTTGAGAAATATGCGCTTTTTTTCTAGTTTGTGTGGTAAGATTTTCATATCAATCCAAGATCTATTGGTTATTTGGAAGACAATCAAAATGTGCAGGTTCAATTTGAGTTCATGAAAATGCATTTCATGGTTGCAACTTGGGGGGCTTGTATCTCCTTCATCCAATGTTCGTTTTCAATACAAAAAAATTGTTGGGGTTTGTTCACCTTGAAGTCTAGTTACTTTGGTAAATTTTCATGTCAAGGCAATTTGTTTTGAGTATGTGGGAGCACTTCAAATTTCAAAATCCTTATAGTGAACTTCAGTGGTCTGTTTCTTCTTCATATAGTGTTGGTTTCCAACAAAAAAAATTGGAAAAGTTGCGCATACTACTCTAATTTGTGTGGCTAAAATTTCATATCAATCCAAAAGGTTATGAGTGATTGAAAATTATTTTAGTAGGAGGTTAAGCCATAGATGTGTTTTTTGCAACTATTATTTGACACTTCAAATCCATTTTGGAGACACAATAAGTCAATCGAATGATGTTTGCTTTCACCACTGT
The DNA here is from genome assembly GCA_006891605.1 of Pleurozium schreberi. Lineage (NCBI taxonomy): Eukaryota > Viridiplantae > Streptophyta > Bryopsida > Hypnales > Hylocomiaceae > Pleurozium > Pleurozium schreberi. The sequence continues at coordinate 75,496 of VACF01000719.1, read as the reverse complement.
TTTTGTACGTTGGTTTTGAATGACTTTATAGTTAAATTATTTTTCATTTGAGTAGGTTGAGTAGGTTTAGAAACCAAATTTCACCTCCAAATGTGTTTAAGCGAAAATTCCTTTCTCAACACCAAATCAATATAATCTTGCAATCTATGCGGCCAAATGACTCCAAATTTGATTCATACATACATCTATAACACATACATTACAAGATTGAACAGTTGAGATTTCTATACCTTAGTGACATTTAGATCTATAGCACTTCAAAAGCAATGATGTTATTGAATCCAAAATGGCCTTGGGTTTTTAGGGGTTAAACACAGTCATTTGTCATTACAATACGAGTTAGTAAATAGGGCAATTATTGTACATGAAGGTCTTACACGGCACTCCATCCGGTGCTCAAATTGTATTTCCATGTCATATTCTTAGGGGTCCACGTCCCTCCATACCATTCACAAGATGACATGAGGCACTTTCTACAAAAATGACTTGATTTATGCCAAATCTTACCTTAACATAGACTTATCCTATAACAATAGACTCTGATCACCTTGGAAATCATCCTTTTAGGTTTTATGTGAAGCATTTATTATTGAAATAAAAAGTGCCTACTCATTAGAGGTCAAACTACTACTATGCAGTATGCAATGCCTTTCCTTTTCACACAAAATTCCAAAAATGAACATTTGTACTTCTATCAAATAGAGAAGGATTCTTTGTCATCCATGAGATATTCTTTAAGTTGTGGCGTCTTCTAGGAGTTAACCCCTAAATGTTTTTGACTATGTTTTCACCAAAAAAAGCTCCAAAACTGCCATTTCTAATACGTACAAGTACCAAAGATCCTACAATTACATGTGTCAAAAAATGATCTTTTTCAAAAATTTGTTACTTGTACTAGAAATGGCAGTTTTGAAGCATTTTTGGTGAGAACATAGTCAAGGAACTTTAGCGGTTAATAAAACACGCTCAAATGCAATTGCCATTGGTCTTTTTTTTATTCTAGCCCCACCATTTTTCATTTTAGGACAAATTTGGCAAAAGATGAAGAGCTCACAAGGTGGCTTACAATAGCAAATATGATAATTGTCATACCATTTCAACTTCATTATGTATGCAAAAAAATTGGAACTCTCCTTTTTTTTGCATAAGAGGTTTTTATTAAATATATAATCTTTTTGTCTTCTTTTTATAATGTGAAAAAGGCCATTTGAGGTTTGGATTGACGGCTTTGCACTAAATCAATTTTTTTCACAAGGCACCGGAACAAAAATGAGGTGTGCCCAAGGTTTCTCTTAGATCAAATTTTTGCTAAAAATAAATACAATTTCTTTTATAGGGAACATTTGACTAGATATTCTTCCTCTTTCAGTGTGTGAAATCGCAAAATGCTACCAAATCATGGGACAATATCACTCTATTTTGGATGAATGTACACATTTTGGATGAATAAATGATTTTTCATCCACATATTGCAAGTTCCATCCATTTTTGTGTATGTAAATAGCTTCATCATTCCTGACCACTGATGATCGCTTTCTACATTGCTTAATCCTTGGAAGGACAAACTAGTGACCATGGAAATCATTGATTTTGATACTGTGGGAACCTCTAGTTAAAAATAATCCAAAAGTACTAATTGGAAGTTAAGTAGTGTAGAAGATTTTTCCTTCTTACACAAAATTCTGAGGATGAATAGTGGCACTTCTGTCCTACACATATGGATTTTTTATCATCCATCGGACACAAAATGTCCGCCTCCATGTTCAAGGGTAAAGTAAATGAACCTATGTCCACCTACCTCCACTTCAAAATCTAGATACAATTGTGGCTGACGGCCTTGTATTAAGGTAGGAGGCTCCAACTCGGATCGGGCATTTTGAATGGAATATGCCTCAAATGTACATTCTGCTTTCTTCAATTTATCAAAATGTACCAACGGTGTACATTTCAGGGGGTGGTCGCTTTTAGAGCCCTATGGTGTTTGACTTCAAAATTTCATAACTAATTCCATGAAGCTTCAAAAAATATGAAACGACTTCAACCAAATGTCAATTCTCCTTGTCTTTCAAAGAAAATTTATTGAAAAATATTTCAAGGTGTATCACCTCCCTAAAATTCAGTTCCAGCCCTTAGATGGTCCACTTATGGACCTCCTACCTTATCTCCTTGCAATGAAATCCCATTTCATTTGTGTCAAAATAAATAAATAAATAAAAAATCTGGATACAGTACTGTACTGTGCCTGTTCCCGTCTCTCCATTGGAGATGCTCCGAGGTCGCAGGATAATTACCGGTAAAGTTCTCGAAGCTTCTAACGGCCACCGGCTGTCGCCAACTGTTTATTTATCTCTGCGAGGTTGACCCGAGGCATTTAGAAGCCCTGGTTGGCTATTTCTGGCTTGTCTCTTTCCATGAACAGTGTTAAGCTACAGTTCTCGAGTTACGCACGCCATTCACTACTCTACTCTACAGTACAGGCAGCCGGTATGGGGATTAAGCTTATTTATTTACTGTAAGCTTATTGGGGTAAACCTATTCTATTGACTGAGTCGGTTCGGTGAATTAAGCACTGTAATTAGCCATGGGATTTTTCACAGGGTCTAGTACGTACCCCCGCTCGAGAAAAATAATACTCCGTAAAACATCYGTGGAATGTCAACGAACAACCGAAACACGTGGACGAGCAGGAGAGGTGGAGAAGAGTATATGKATCCACAGTAAGTTACTAGTGACTGCCCCCCGCCAGTCAGCGGCAGCATGTCAAGTTTAGAAGACCCTCTTCAGGCCCGCCGAAGATTTGGAGGCCCCGGGAAAAGGGCTGGCTTGGGGTCCACCTGCCCAATGYCCTTTTCGGCACTCGGCACAAAAGCCTGGGAATAGAAGGTTAGTTAAAGAACCGACGAAGCTCTGGGGGCCTAGGGGTCCCCATTGGCCCCCCACTGGGTCCCCCGCACCCAAAAGTGCACCCTAGCGCCGCCACACTCGGTATTGAATTTAACGGAATTAATTGGGGCCCAGTCCCCCACCACAGGCAGGCACTGATGATAGTATCAGTCCACTTTACTTTTTGTTGCAATTGGCGAGCTGGCCTGCCGCCCTGGCTGGACTCCAGTACTGACGTGGCATTAGGATGGAGTTCTGAGTGGGCCTCTGGGGTCCTTCACTGTTTGTARTTAATGAAGTCCGGGGTACACTGAATAGGGAGTTTAAGGGAACCTACGCTAATTAATGTGACTGATTTCACACTAGATAAATCCTCAGTGAGTGGGGGTGCCGCATTGGGGACCAACTAACGGCGTGGCGACATAAAGTGAAAAAAAGATAAMCCCCCCGAGGACCCTTCCGAGTTCTGAGTCCCAACATTGGTGGCATAAGGGAGAGGCACCAGCTCTTAGATGAGCGATTTTTGAACCTTCTACATTTATTGTCTATTTGCACCGGCTTGGGAACAGTAGGAAGTGCATGCGTGAGACAAATGATCTACTACTAGTTTCTTTGAATAAGGTAGGTACACCTTAAATCAACAACAATCCTTTAACGACAGCTAGAAAAAGACTTAAATCCAAGAGCAAGTGGACCCAAAGTAGACAGGTGGGGTTCCAAGAAGTTGTCACTCTACCAAGAAGTGACCAATTACCAGCTTGAGATTTCAGCTTAGAGTGTGTTGCTTTTGGGTGTTTTCGTGCCTACTTTGGTTCTGGTCTACTGTCCACTATAGGTGCATCGACATAGTTGTTTTCAAAATTTGTATTATATTCATACAAGCTTGGAAAAATATGAAAACAATTCTATTGATTTCCTATTCCATTTTCTAACAAGTGTATTCTGTAACTACCCTCAAGACCTGCAAATTTAAAACAAGTGTTGCTTTTAGGTGCTTCTACCTCACTCACAAATTGAAAGAATCAGACCTCAGTGTCAAGAAGTCGAAATTAAGTTGAGAATTAAGCCGCGTCCATATTCAATGCTTTGATACTAATACTGTACGATCGCCGGCTTCACTGTCTTTCTCCCACCTACAGCACCTAACCTAATTTGGGTTCTGCAACTGAAGTCAAAAAAGTTCCAAATACAGTTAAAACTCAACTAAAAATCACACCATCCCACCATCCCACCAATCGTGGCCGCAGTTTGTCACCCATGAGATGAATTGGAGTTACAGTTAATTTCAGAACTTAAAACCAAGTGAGCCCAAAAGCTGACATGTGGGGACACCGTCAAGTTCAGCAGTAAGATGCCACTACGTGGACAGTAAGTTATACGTCCAACCCAAGCCCCCGAAAAGGTCAACCAAAAAGACAACAGCAAGGTAATGTCACTTCAGTGCTTCCAGTAAAGTTCATGAAAAGCCACTGCAGTGAAAAGAGCCAGGGATGCAGACAGACACAAAATCGTATACAAGGAATTTCGTAACGATATCATTCATACGTAGCAACAAGTGAAACAGGTTTATACTAATGAAAGCATTCACGATCGCTCACAAGTCCAGTTACAGCCGTGTAAAGTTTCGGCACTCTGTCCAAAACTGTTGTAAACTCTCACAATTACTACACTACTCCTCGAGTCACCAGGGTTTAGGAAAGACCCTGGTGTGACAAAATTGGGTTGAAGAAGATGATAGTATCATGCTCTATATCACTACCAAAATTTCAGGCCGTAAGACATCCCAGTCACCAAGCACCGACCACTAACTGTTTTCAGTTCCAAGAGTTTGCAAGAAAAGTAAAACTATGCTTGTTGCACGGTTCCGGAAATGAAATGTGCTGGTCTCTCTCTTTTTGGATTTTTCAGTCTTCAGCTGCAAAACTTGTTGATCACCGTCATAATAACTATAGTGTGACCATTCCTAATGAAGATGAAGAGGACAAAAAGACAAAAACTTGAATTCCTAAAGTGTTGGCTTAGATGAGAGTAGGGGATGTCACACCTTCTTCACCTTAGTTTCAATTCTCGTAGAATGTGGATGTGACACTTTCTCCAAGAATTGTGACTTGCGGATGTCCCATTCTCCAAAAAACGAGAGCCATCATTCATTTTTACCACATGCAAAGAAATAGGCTAGAAGAAATTTTCTTGAAGAACTTTTGATCTTGTGCTCCATAGTCATAYCCATGTGGTGTTGCACTTTCAYCCCTCTCCCTATTTCATCTTCATTATACCAATAATGTAGATTTTAAACCTTTAAATGTACTATGCTAATACATAGTGGTCACATAGTAGTGCTAACTGTTACATGACTCAAAGAAGGTCTTCTACCTTACATACTTTTRTTAAAAGTGAGACTCTTTTCTAATTTAAAAAAAAATCCAATTTCCTACTTTGATGGTAAGGATTTGTGTAGGTCAATTGAAGTTGTAGCATTTGATTGGTTTTAAAGTGTGCATTTGTAAAGTAGAATGTAGGTGGGAGATAGCAATGTTGTTTATTTTTTAAGTTTTTTGTATATGGAAGATTTCACAATGTTTAAGTTTTAATGGGGAAAGGATGTTTTGTGGATTGTGCCACGGGTTCTTGCAGTACKTCACATGAGAGAGGTTGTACTCCATCCAAATTCTTGGATGTTATTAATGAAAGGATGGAAATAGTAACAATTGATCAAAAGTACACCATTTGTAAATTATAAATTAATTAAAATCATATAAGYTGAAATRTTAYTATAWTGTATAGATCTCCACCCAATGTTTTGTGGTGACATCAATTTTGGGACCTCACTAGCAAGATAAATGAATCCTTGCTACCAGCATGAATGCAATTGAAAGTGCTTATTCAAGACCAATATAAAAGGTAAAAACATCCATCATTGGTGCTAGATTCATTTTTGACAAGTAGAGTTCTTTTGAAAGTATTTTTCAAAGTGCAACTAAATCTTACCTATACCTAATTGTGATTGGTTGACTATTGATTTTATGAATTTTGGTTTACAGCAAGTCTAGGTGATGGATTTAAAGGTCTCGCRAATTTTCACTTTTAAAATTCATAGTAATTTCATGTTTTGTCCAAAAATAATAATTCACTATTTTCACTTTGTAATATTATAAATGGATTTTTTATTTGAAAAAAGTGACYCCAACTATGCTAAATTTCTTATTTTGACAATTATRGGTGTTCTCACCTCAATCTCTGAAGGACCAAGGCACATTCCAAGCAAAAATTGTTAAAAATGGCCACTTTTAGGGCAGTGAGAGMAATTAAAGTGAWTTTTTTTTATATTGAGAAATACAAATTCGTACTAAACTATCATGGAAATGTGTGAAAAAAATTCAAAAACTTTTGACTACACAAATTTAAAGATTGTAGCAATTTGAATATAGAAGAAAAAAATTTCCTTCCACCTTGTTCAACTASGTYGGYAGACTTTAACTTTTTCTAGAGTGAGATTTTAGTACTACACCAAGGTTGCTTTTTTAACATTTGCATCCCATGTCCTGTTAGTTTCATACATGCCAAATTTCAAGAATAGAAGAGGATTGCACATGTTGCCTATATTGCCCTCAAAGTTGAAAGCAATGTGATTTTTGATTAGGGTACGTGATTAGAAAAAATATGTATTTCCACCAAGAGAGTTTATRTTCACATCCTATATCAAAATTTTGTGAACATTTGATGAAAATTGACTTCATGTACAACTACCCAAGAGTTCTTACTTATGTTGAATGATCACTTGGTCTTTTACGAGTAACATGTTGATTATACRATGATTTGTATTAGAGGAGAAAATTAGAGCCAAAATACGGTAACTAGGCTATCAATGGCACTCCTCAAGTGAACCGGGTTATCTGAAACCGAATAAAATTCAAATTCAAATTGCAACATGCTTTAAGATTCCTAACAAGAGTAAACTACCCCATTGTGGACACAAATGGAAGCAAGCCCATTGTGGGCAAAATTGTAATGATGGTGTACAYTCAAGTTCTCAAATGTACACCACTAATTAAATTTTTGCCCACAACAGGCTTGATGCTTGTGTAGTAACAATCACTACTGCTGCAAAAAAAAACTTGCCGATTTGAGCATGAATGGCTCGTAATTTGGAACCCAAATTGGATGAGTTTTGTTGCCACGAAGTCATGAGATAAGATAGMAATGCAGGTTCCTTTGTGTGAACCACCTCACAAGCTATGAGTGACGAGGAGGTGATGAAGCAGGCGAACATGAGGCCAAGGAAATGGAAAACAACAAAAGCATGATCAGCCTCCGTCACTGCAGCAATGCAGTCAGTTGTTGGGGAGGAGTTTGAGGGACATTCATCCCCATGGTCCATGGATTAATTGTGTGAACAATTGCTTAAGCATTACTTGYGGGTGATACATTCATGTTCATTGGGAGGAGCTCATTCATGGTTGGTAAGCTTAATGCAAATCGCAATATTCTCAACTAGTATAGAATGATGGTGTTATGTTTGCATGACATTGTTTGGGTTGAGTTTGAGATTCTGCAAGATTGTGGCCTATAGTGAGAGGATCCCCACGAGGATGCTCTCGCTATGATAATCTATACTTTAAATCAGGCTATACTTTAAATCAGGCTATACTTTAAATCAGGCTGTTTGTTTTGTTTTGTTTTGTTTGTTACGTTGAGATCTCCCGGACCGTGCATCCCTAAGTGGCATTCCGACTTACGAGCTGAAAGTTATTGATTTTTGAGTTATTTTTGGTTTGAAAAAATTAGAAAATTACTTTTACTTTTCTTTTGCTTATGGCAATGGCACAAGGCACACTAGTTTACTTGAAGTCAATGCGAGAGCTTTGCTATACATACAAGAATGTTGTTGTGAAAAGAAAAATAGAATGATTGTGTATAATGGTAGAATACCTTGTTCTAGTCCAAACTCCCATTCTAGACTTTTAGGAAAAAGCCTCATTCTAGGCTACCTATCCTTTTAATGAGTTTGTTTGTTTGTTTGTTTGTTACATTGAGATCTCCCGGACCATGCGTCCGCTAGTGGCGTGCTTGGTATTGTCGGAAAGCTCTCAACGAGGAGGGGTGCACGGGCTTCATTTTATGGCATTCCGACCTACGGAGTGAAAGTTATTGATTTTTGAGTTATTTTTGGTTTTTAAAAATTAGAAAATTATTTTTACTTTAATTTTGCATGTGGCAACGGCACAAGGCACACTAGTTTTTATTAGAAACCAGAAAATAAAAATGAGTGAAAAAAAAAATCTTGCTTTAGAGAGCTAATTGTACAAAACGAGAATAACATGTGTTTGGAATGAGCAAAATCAATGCTTCAATTATACAATGCAAATCAGTTCATTCTCACGATAGAAGTTTGCAATTGATATTGAAGTTATTATGAACTTAATTGGACTTGTGTTAAGGTGGGTATAGGTTGGTAGAAGTCCTACAATAGCTATTTTTTTTTATCTTGATAGACATGTCATTGAGTTTTTTTTATAGGAAACCCAAGTCAACACTCTTCTATAAAATTTTAAATATAATATGAAATCTAAAAATGATTTTTTTTTCTATTGTAATGTTGTTTCTAATTGCTTGCCTACCATTGAATTTCATCTCCACATTTTTTAGATAGCAATATCATACTACACTAGTCATTCTTCCAATAATGGGGTAATTCACCTCAGATGCTTTCAAGGTTTAAATATAGGAACCATGATTTCAAACATCAAATTTTGAAATCATAGTATGAAAAGGTAAATCTAGGCATACGATGACAATCATTCTTTTTTCAAAATTCTTTTTTTTGCTTGTGAAAAGTGACCTTCATTGAAACAATAAAACTTGGTACTTGTATTAAAAATGGCAGTTTTGGAGCATTTTTGGTGAAAACGTAGTCAAAATCATTTAGGGGTTAATACATGGGATGCACTGTTTTCTCCAATTGCATTCACAAGTGTATGAATAATGTACTTGGTGGTCATATTCAACATTCTTTTGTTGAATAATCAATTAAATTTGACAGATTTAGTTAAGCAAATACCTTCAAATAAAATAATTGTTTTTTTTTCTATATAATTTTCATGAATATACATAAAAAAATTAGGACGTCTGTTTTTTTAAATGTTTTTTTTCCAACCTTGAATATTAAGTATAATAGTAAATATACAAAGGGATGGATGCTTTCAATGCCTTGTGTGATTTCAAAATTCATATCTAATTCCACAAAGTTTCAAAAAATATGAAATGACCTAATATGAAATATTTATTTCGAAGGCACTCCTTTGAATAATTACTTCATGGACCCTCTACTTTAGGTGTAGCTATGTTGAATGGGTTCAAGTCTAGGAATATCAAATGGATACCAATGGGTCTACCAAACCAAATTGTATGCTCTTGACCTCCTCTTTCTAAGTGTCCCTACACTAGAGTTTCGTTGAGTTTTTGATTGCCTTCAACTATGTTAGAAACAAGCTTGATTCCTTTGACTATGGCTAGTACCAAGTTGCAAGTTTGCAACTCCTACTTCTCCATGATTGCTTGAATCAATCAAGGCACTCTCTTCCATGCTTGTGAGGGCCATTGTGTTAGACAAAAACATCGATTAGGATTCCTCAAAGTGGCTTGAACTCGATGAAAGGCCTTATAAAGTGCCACCACTAGATACTAGTCTTCATACAATCCAATTCTATGTCGATTTACAGCTTGAATTTTGACTTAGCATTGGGTCATTTTTAGGGCACTAAATTCAAGATTAGCATGAGAGTTGCATTTGGAATACTTTGAGTATCGCCACACTTGCACAAGCAATGAGACTACTATGGCTAGTGCAAGGGTTGGGCCAGGCTCCAAAAAGTCAAAGCTTTTAACCACTAAGTGCTCAAGGCACCAAAATGTGGTGTCGATAAAACTTTAAAGTTGAAGAAAACCTAACTAAATTTCTATTTTTAGCAGTTTGAATTTTTGGTACATGCCTATCGAGGTCTAGCTTTAGCATCAAAAATTCAATCTGGAAAATAAATGACTATGATTTTTCTACTTAAGATTTTGTGCAAGGGTACCCTGGGTAATCTTGACTTTTCCTAGTGTTGAGGGCTCTTGGAAATGAGCCTCAAATACATTGGATCTTGGAGACAAAATCGCATAAGAAACTCATTTAAGAAAAATGTAGAGTAGATTTTGAGAAGCTATAAATTGATTGGAGTTGTACATGCTGAGCCTACATATTCTCATACATTTTGGTTGAAATTTTTTTTAGATTCACCATGCAAAAAGTAGATTGAAATTTTTTGTAGTTTTGACACCCTCTTGTTTAAACATTATAATCTTTCAACGCATAAGTGATATTGTTGTGTTTTCTTTTCCAATGTAATTTCTAACATGTCTAGTTTAAATTTGTACGGTTGTAATTCAAAAACATTGATACAATTTATCAAAATGTTGTTTGTTCGTTCAACTTGGAGCAAATTTCTAGAAACTGAAAACAGGCCTTTGGCATTTAGGATTAACACCATTTATTTGGCAAGGTGGAATTTTGAAGGAGGCCATTTTGTAAAGATTCTCTTTGTCAATACCATGTTTTTATCCCCCATGGCCCCCAAAGTGCAACCTTGGAAAGATAAGAGAGCAAATCTAGGACAAGATAGCCTTGTTTTGCATATTTTTTCTTGTTATTTGGTGACCCTCATGGCTAGAGCCAAATAAGATAAGCTYGCCACCACCTGCTCTAATGTTGGCCCTGGCTGAGGTGGGAGAGTGACGGAGGGCTTTGCAAGTCAATTAGTTTAACCCTTAATGGACAGACCGGTGACCATGGAAATCATCAATTTTGATACTGTGGGAATCACTAGTTTAAAAAAAAATTCAAAAGTACTCATTGGAAGTCAAAGTATTATAGAAGATCTTGCCTTCCACCCCTAATTTCGTGGATGAATAGTTGCACTTTTGGAATGCAAATTATAAGGTTCATTCTCTACACCAACTTGAAAATTTTGCTAAAATTCAGTTACTTTATTGTGATTTGAACTTTAGGTCCATAACCACATTTCAACAAGTTTTTAATTACAGTATCACACAAATATTTGGTTTATACTATGACATTCTATATTATAATATGTACTTATGGTGAAAATTCTAGAGCATTTAAGCATATATTGTACTTGATGTATAATCTCTTGGTTAATAGAGTTAATCATACAATGTGTGCAATGCGGGACCAAAAGCTCGAGTTTGGAAAAAATACAAGACAAAACTCCTTGGAGTACCAAACTTGAGGTCTAATGGAGTTTGGTGCCATGTTTTTTTCCTACTATTCTTATTTAATTCCTCATGTTCTTTACCTATGTTTTCACCAAAAATGTTCTCAAATTGTCATTTCTAGGACTAGTACCAAATATTAAAAGAAAAACATTTTTGGACACATGTAACCATAGGATCTTGTAATACCCTAGTCTGAAAAGTTGTAGAAAAAGTTTTAGAAATTTTCACTTTGTGGATTTCAAGATGATAGCGGTTGAAATGACAAAAATCTTTTTCTTGCCTCAAAGAAAAACAAGGTAGTTGCACTTTACAAGGTCATATTTGCATGAAAAATATCCATGTTGGTGGTGCTTACGTGGATTCATTCTTCAATGCAAGTTTACCACATGCTTGAAAAATTTCAGATCATTCGGAATTGTACAACCACTACAAGAAAAAGGGGTGTTCCACAACCATCTGAACAATGACTGATTGTCCTAAATGACTGCGCAACGACTGGAGCTCTGTAATTGCACAGGCATCGTAACGTGTACAAAACAGTAGTCGCTGTGCAGTCATAAAAATAGGAGAAGGATGAAGACTGCAGGAGCTTGGATCCCGACTCCATTCATCCCAGCATTTTCATCGACCGAAGTCTGTGGAGACGTGACATGGACCTCACAGACATACCATTACAGTGGACTCAGTTGTAAACTAGTCATACGCGACTCTGCGCTGACTCTGTGTAGCTTCTTCAATGACTCCAGTATGACAATAAAATGACTGATTCAGTAATGCTAAACAAACAAATGCACAAAAGAGGGATAGGGCAGGACCTCATTACTGGAAGGTTTAGGGTGTTGAGAATATCAGAGAATGGATACAGTGCGTGGTACATACATTGGAATGTCCATGTGTGATTGCAATTCATTCCAGTTTCACAAATTTGCTGTGGAAGGCATCATTGCTAAGTCTTTAGTATCCGGATTATAGCAATTTTGTCTAATACTGCGCATTTGCTAATAAATTGTCCTCAAGAGACAATTCCGTGGCCCCTATCAGGGAAGGTACTAGTGGTGGGCTTGCCAACATTTGAGGGGCAGTCAATCTAGTTGTCTCCACTGTGGTGGTTATGAATACATTGGAAGTGTCTACTACCTCCCTCTTGGCATGAGCTTCTTTTTGAAGGACAACTTTCCACCCTGGTTTTTGGACCACATCGGAAAAGAAGACTTGTGTTGCTTGACTGGAGAAAATGAATGGCTCAGACATGCGTGGCAACTTGTGTCGGAAGTTCACCATCAAGAATCCGGCATCATCTTGGACGTACGTTGCATTTCCTCTATTGTCCTGTGTCTTCATCCACTCACATCAGAAAATAATGATTGGCGTATGAAGAGGGCCGTAGTCCAACTTCAGTATGTCTTTCAGGACTCCAACATAGTTCACCGACACATCCCTCGCATTGACAGTTGGGACTTCGAATACAGAAGCAACCCCGCTGTTGTACGTTTGGAATCGACTAGAATCTCCATCATCCACTCGGAAGTGGCTGCCAAATGACTTCATCCTGGTATACCGTACTGCCTTTTGTGATGGTTTAGTGGTCAAGAGCATCCGGTCCATTTCGTCAGGGTTTCTTACGTTCAGCGCTGCATTTCGCACTACGTTTGGCACCCAGTCCTCAAACGGCGGAATGCTTGGATCCTGGTCACGTTTGTCCTGCCATTTTCTACACGAATTCATTCATGTTATACATTCCACGTAATACTTCCCAGCACAAAGTAGCGGACCTGAGGCTTTCAACTAACATCTTCGGCAAACGCATTCTGTACTTACAAACAACTCAGTGCTTTCTCTTCACTATTACTAGTCATTTGTTAGTTGTAATAGAGTTCTGTATAGTCGTAAAGGGTCAACAATGACTACATTGCATCTCCTACGGCCGTGCATGGGCAATGTAGCTTCTTCACGTTCAGGTGCTAAGCCCGCCAAAGCTCTCAGATCCAAAGTCGGTCATCTCGTAGATGTTGCCTGCCCAAATCAGAAAGTGGCGGTCGTGCGGGCAGCATTCTGTGTCGTGAATGCGGAAATGGATACTGCGGATTCAATCCTCACACTCCCCCTGGTACTTCCTGTAGTCTGATTTATCTCGCATTCGCATGACAGCAAACGACTCACCTGCAAAAGCCATTATGCACAAGAAATTCATGTTCGAGAGGACTTTGACACTACATTGAAACTGGGTCGCAACTGGTCTCTGACATAATACAACTACAAAATGACTGATAACAATCAAGACGTAGTCATTCTTCACCACTATGAATGCATTCCATAGTCACTGATGATAGTTTGGCCGCTCTCACCGTACATGGTAAGAGTTGTTTGCATGTGCCGTGCCACATGAAAGTTCGAATGAAATCTAGGAGATAATCTGGAATGTTCTGGGAAAATTCCACGCACCAGTATGCTCCCAGAAAAAGGAAAAAAATAACAACAGTTGAAACAACAAAAACAATGAATACCCACGTCACAAATGAGGATTCCAGAAGACATACAAACAATGTCTGCACGTCAATGCAGGCGCTCTAGATTACTTCAAAAAGAGCACCACATAGCACATGGTGCACATCCTCAGCTGCTTGTGATATTGAGACCATGAAGGTTAAGGAAAATAAAAAAATAAAAAAATCCAGTCTCCAATAGTGTTGGGAAAATGCTTGTGTGTGGTAGGATTAATTTCCCTAACCTGGAATTATGGACCACTCACTAAGAGAAATCACACATGCACTGTCATGAAGTTCAATGTCTAATCAAACTACAGGCTGCATTAATTACTGTATCCGCAAATGATCTCCAAGCTGCCTTTTCTGGAAACTGACAATGAGTGCACGTACTTCCCACCTCTTCTACCACGGAGTCGCTTCACTAAAGAGGCGGCTGCATTATCATGCGCGTCATTCTCCACTCCCGTCCGTCTTCCTCTGAGTCTCTCTGAACCGCCCTTTGTGAAAAAATTGTGAGGCAGCGCTTTGGTTTGCTTCTCCGCAGGCGTGACACGCAAAGTCGTCCGTGGCAGTCCGGGCCCTTGCACGCTTAGTCTGCGTAAGAGAGAGGTTAGTCTCGTAGCGATCCTTCTGCAAGGCAGGGATATCTTTCACGCATGGAAGAGGGCGCGCAGGAAAGTGGAGAGGACGAGAAGTGCGAGTATGAGAATCTTCGTGACAAGTGCGTCGCGAAGGTCCAGCATGCTCTGAGGCCCGCGGAATTGGCAGTGGCGCGCGCGGTAGATGACTTGTAAGCCCCTCTTCTCCAATTTCGGAAGCGTAGTAGCGGCGGGGTAACTTTACGAATGAGGAAATGCATTTATGTTCCTTGAAATTTGCACTCAGTTACTCTGTAGTTCCTTCCGAGTTGCGTTACAGTTGGGGTGTATGACTGAGAGGACGGATACAGTTGCATCATAGTTAAAACGCAGTCGTAGAGGTAGCGCGAAGTGACTAGCATTTAATTTTTCAAGGAAGTGGCGGCTGAGAGCCACGTAGCATGTGCCAACCCTGGGTATGACACTATACGAGGTTTATGAAGTCCCAGAAGCGCGTAATTCAATTCTAAATAGTCGCTTGCGGTTTTATCAGTGTTTTTTTGACTCTGTCGTAACATGTACAACAACTTCATCACTGAATCGTGTTTGTAATTATTGCTTGGAGTCTGTGAACCCTAACATGGCGTCTGTGCAGAAGAAACTTCCACTTGAAGAAGAAGTCAGGACGAGAAGAAGCGGACATTGCGAAGGTGCGGTCCCCCCGGCGGAAGAGTTCGAGAGTGGATGGTGCAAATTGCGGGTCTTAGTCGGTTGCTGGGAATCCCAAGTACGYTGCGCGACTACGTCGGCGGAGGGCCACAATGAGCACAGACATGGAGTCAGCCTCCGATGAAACAAAGACAAACGACGAGGCCATTGCAGCAGGTATGATGAATCTCGCAATTGTGTGTGGACATGTTCAGGAGAAGGCGGCCGCGGGGGTCCAGCCTGCACATAATTTGGCTTCTCGTGGAAATGCGCTGATCCTTCTAGCGAGATGAAGCCTAATAGGGTTCAGGGATTTAGGGTCGTGCTCAAATTTGAATTCTATGATTGTAGGCTTCATCTTGTCCCTGCTTAGTGGAAGTGTAGTTAACATCAGGGTTTCGGCGAGTGTGCTGTACGTGCAGTTCCTAAAATTTTTTGTGCCTGATGTGAGTCCTTCCACATTAATGTCTGTGAATTCGCACGCATCGGATGCGGGCTTCATCCTGTCCCTGCTCAGTGACGTTGTAGTTAACGTCAGGGATTAGGATGCTACGGTGTTTGTGCAGTACCTAGGGTTTTGCTGCCTGCTGTGAGTCCTCACGAGTTGCTGTCTCTGAATTGGCACGCACCGGATGCAGGGCGTGCAGCCGCGGGGAGGGCAGTCTTTGACTCGCACGAAGACGAGCTGCAGACGGAGGACAATTCCGTGGAGAACCAGCAGAAGCGGCTGCGACTGCAGGTTCCTCCTAGACCCCCCGCGGTGGCACGGACAGCAATCGGACCTCCACAACCAACACCAAGCTATGGAAGCGGCTGGCAGTGGATGCCTCAAGCACCAATGCCGCCCGCGCCATGGAGCATGGGATCGCAGCCTCCGCCTCAGCCTTACTCGGAGAGGTGGTCAATGCCATTGCAGCAAGGAACGGACATGAATGCAGGAGGGGAAACAGATGCAAATTCGGCTGCAAGAGCATCTTGGAGGTTGAAGCGATCGCTGTATGACAAAGGCCTCCAGGAACGCAGCAAGGGAGGCCGCAAACCTCACCAAATATCAGTGACATCTACGGGCGAAATTGACGCAGGATGTTCTGGGAAAAATGCGTGGGACCGCTGCGTGCGAACATATGTCCCGCGAATTCTTGACATGTCCGTCATTGACTGGGAGAAGCAGCGGCCCGAGTGTGTGCAAAGATTGCGAGATGCCCTAGACAAAGACTTCCAGTACGTTGGCAATGACCTGAGCATGTTGGGCTTCAGAAATGCATTCAAAAGATATCTGAAGACAGAGAGGTCACAGTTGAAGATCCATTTCCTAAGTGGTGACAAGGAGTGCCCAGTGCATGTGGACCCAGATCAGTTTGAAAGGCTACAGTCCTACTGGGGCATCGACTTGCAACTCAAAAAGTCTGCAACAATGGCACATGCGAGGAGGCAAGTGAAGAACTTCTCCACCATGGGCCGGAAAGGGAAGGCTGGGAAGGAATCGGCACTGGTAAGTGCATTCAAAGTTTGAATTGTCTATTTTCTGCTACGGTACTGGCATTGTGGTCTAATTGTCTTAGAATTCTACAGTGCTTGTTTCTTTTTTACTTCTTTTGTGTTCGTAAGTGCTTCTGAACCGAGTGTGGCACAGAAGGAGGGGAGGTCCAGTAGCTCCGGCATCACAGAGGTTGCAGAGGGCATGCAAACATCTGAATCCCAGCCAACGCGTGCCTCTATGAGAGCAGGAGTCTCCTTTCTTTTGTTTTGTTTTGCGTGTCAATGTGGTTCATGATGTACAATACTGTAGAGAAAGTGAAGTCTCTTGCTCATGTAAATGGTTTTCACGCATCCCTATTGTGGAGGAGGAGGATTGCTGAAGGACAATAGAATTGCAGTGCTACTATTCGTTTGGCATTTGAGGATAGAATGTGCATTGAGGCTGAAGTGGTCAGTAGTGCAGTTGTCATGTAGTTGTGTAGGGTGGAAGTGTACAAGTCGTAACAGAGTTGTAATGCAGTTCCGTAGTCATATGGGCAAATGATTTGACCGTACCAATCCAAAGATTATAAGAGTCAACCAAGGGCAACCTTTCACATTGGAGAGGCCATATTTGGGGCGCTAGGGCGCTCAGAAGTTAACTTCTAAAGCACTAAGGCATATTTGGGTCAAAAATTGTCAAAAATTGCTACTTTTTAGGGCAGCAAGAAAAAAATGATAAAAAAAAGTTTTTTTAAAGATTGTACTAGACTCTTCCATGGGAATGTGTGGAAAATATTTTAGAAACTTTGACCACACAGATTGACAAATTATAATGTTTGAAGTTAGGTGAAAAAGATTTTTTTCAACCTTGCCCAATAGGGCTTGGAAACGTTTACTCTTTCTAGAATGAGATGTTTCCACTACACATGGTTATATTTTTTAACTTTGCATCTTGTACCATGTAAGCTACATACCCACCAAATTTCACAATCATAGGACGAGTTTTGCATATGCTGCCCGGAGCTGCTTAAGTTGCCCGCAAAGTTTAGGGCAGCATAACTTTTGATCCGGGCACCCGATCGGAAAAAAAATTAGATTTTCGGGAAGAGGGTGCATAGTTATACGTGGTGTCCAAATTTCATGAACATCTCACCCAAAATGACTTTGTAGGAACCTACCTGAGATTTCTATTTCTTGCATACTTTGAATGGACACTTGGTCCTTTAGGGGTTAAAGATATCCCTCGGTCACATGCTGTGTGAAAACTTCAAAGAAAAAAATGAAAATTCAATTTGTAGTGAGCTGCTCAAAATTCCTATGTTGCCAAAAATGTAGCTTGGTCCTTTAGGAGTAAAACCTTCCTCCGACACTCGTTCACAAACAAAGGTCGAAATTAACGGATAACCCTTGAAGGACAGACAGGTGGCCGTGGAAATCATGCATTTTGATACCGTGTGACATCATCTCCTTTGAAAAAGCTAAATATATTCATTGGAAGTCAAAGCACTGTAGAAGATCTCCCCTTTCCACTCCTAGTACCGAGGATGAATGATTGCATTTCTATCCTACAAGGAAAGATTCTTTGCCATTCATCGGATGCAAAATGTCCTCGACGTCGTTTAAGGGTTAACTCTATTACTTCCCAAATTTGAGGACAATTCAAGTTTTCAAAAAGAATTTAATTTCTTATAACTTTCATACAGGTAGAAGACATGTGATTTCACCTCTCAAAGTTGAAAAATGCTGTGAACAACAATGTGGCGAAATATTCTTGCAAAGAGCTCAGACAGCAAAAGGAAAATAACTTTTAACTTTTATATGCTGCCCAGGATCAAGGGAACATAGCGGCTGGATAAGCTCTGWGGAAGTTCAATTGTTGTCCCCCAACTGTTTCTCTTCACCTTCCTCCTCCTTCCCACTGGTTGACTTTAACTTTTTTAAATTGTTTTTGAGGGCTTTGACTTCATCCTTGGAAGATTTTGGAATATATGTCCCTTGAAATTYCAGTGAAAAAAGAGAAAGAAAAAGTGAAAGTAAAAGAAAGAGAAAGAGAAAAAKTGAAAAAAAAGAAAAATCAGAAAAAATATTTTAAAAGTATGTAGTAAATTCAATAGTGAAGACTATTAGTTGAACCTCTATAATGACCTTTCATACCATTTTGAATTTTGAATTTCATTTGTTTGTAAAGATTTTGGTTTATGACTATGTTTCAACACAAACCATTCCAAAACTTCCATTTTAAATGCAAAGAGCTTAGATGAATTTTTTTTTTTTTTTTTTTTAATTTATTATAGAGGATTGTTTGTGCTCTACTATGAAGAATTACAACGTAGAACCAAGTAGGTTGGGCTTTCAATATAATACTAATTCCAAGCATTCATGTAAGATTGTGCAAGACCGGTTGGCATGACAATCATTTCAGTTCCTTCWATGGCTTGCAAAATCTCTATATTTGAATTCTATTTCAACACTTTGAAGCACTTCTCAAACGGGTCTTGACAGAATTTTAAACACCTCCAAAAAACTTCAAAAATTGTAGGGGAATTAGTCATGTGTATTCCAATTTTTGTGAAGAGTATTGCATGATATTTTATAAGAGTATGCCAAAAAGAACTATTGTTGTGTTGAAAAGTAGGGACTACTTGACCAATTACTAAAGATTTTGTTGTGAACTTGAACAAAACTAGGTATATGTACATAGGTTTTCATTTGGCTTTGTAATGTGTATATTTTTTTGTATTAATATGATGTTTAATTTTGCATATAGTTGCACAATTTTGCGTAGTGTCATGTGCAATAATCAAATCTCAAGAAGAATCTATGAATTGTTGTTGGTTGTATCTTGAAGATGAGCTTGTACAAAGTATACACAATATTGTTTGTTTATGAAACTCACTTCTCTAATATATTAATGTATACACAAACTACATCAACAARGAAGTCTACTTTGAACAAAAAAARAAACCCTATGCGCATGACAACTTTTGTTCCTTAAAAAAAGTTCACTCATGCTTGTTGACCTTAAGTAGAGATGTGTTTCCTTTAATCTTCATTTCTCTATTTTTTTCCTACATACATAACCAAAATGATCAAAGATAGACACTTGGTGCAACCTAAAAAGAARGTAAATTTTTCAAAAGTAGTATCATTGCTTAGCTACTATTGTAGTAGAAAATATCTACAAGACATAGYGAAGAAAGTGAWAAAAAAAACAKAATCTTRTGATAGCAAACAAAAACATCAAGAGACAAGGATAACCAAGACTTCAACAATTAAAACATGAAAGGAAAATGAATGACAAAGTTGTATGAAAAGCATCAATGGCAACAAACAAAGACAATAATATAAGCATGTATAAGGTGTTACCTTTGAAAGTCAACTTAGGGATTCTCAAATTTAGAATAAGAGAAAAGAAATCTCCGCCAACAATTTATTTTAGGGTTAAATGAAAGGAATATTTGCCACATTGTAAAAACCAATATAAAATGGTTTATGACTCTTCTATGACTACACCACTAAGGTAGAACCACCCATAACCGATCATGGTCCAATAACCAACCTATAGACTGATGTATTTCCAATTAAGGCTAAAATGTTTTTTTTTCTCTTTTTCAAAGTTGGGACTAAAAGTTCATGACACATGTTCCAACTTAGTGTGGAAGAAAGTAGTTGTAGTTAGTGGAAAAGTAGTTTTTTGAGTGATCAAAATTCCATCATTTTTATTAGCACACCTCYAAAAATATTTACCTTGCATTGCATTGCTCGAGATTTGTCCAAAATTCCTTATTTGGTTGGTTATGGGTGGTTTTACCTTAATTATGGATTATTAAGTTGTCACTAATCTACAACTTCATCTATGACTACTTTGTGACTAAGAACCAAATTGTATGCTCTTGACCTCCTCTTTCTAAGTGTCCCTACACTAGAGTTTCGTTGAGTTTTTGATTGCCTTCAACTATGTTAGAAACAAGCTTGATTCCTTTTACTATGGCTAGTACCAAGTTTGCAACTCCTTCTACTTCTCCATGATTGCTTGAATCAATTAAGGCACTCTCTTCCATGCTTGTGAGGGCCATTGTGTTAGACAAAAACATCGATTAGGATTCCACAAAATGGCTTGACCTCGATTAAAGACATTATAAAGTGCCACCACTAGATACTAGTCTTCATACAATCCAATTCTATGTCGGTTTAGGGCTTGAATTTTGMCTTAGCATTGGAGTYACCTTTAGGGCACTAAATTCAAGATTAGCATGAGAGTTGCTTTTAGAATACTTTGAGTATCKCCACACTTGCACAAGCAARGAGCCTAGTATGGCTAGTGCTTAGTCSGGGCTCCAAAAAATCAAAGCTTCCAACACCATTTATTTGGGCAAGGTGGAATTTTGAGGGAGCCCATTTTGTAAAGAACCTCTTGTCATTACCATGTTTTTATCCCCCCATGGACCCCCAAAGTGCAACCTTRGAAAAGTAAGGAAGCAAATCCAAGAGAAGAAAGCCTTGTTTTGTATATTTTTTCTTATTATTCGGTGACCCTCACGGCTAGAGCCAAATRMGATAGGYTGGCCACCGCATGCTACAATACTCCGAGGAAATATTTGAACCTAGGTTCCCTCCGTTCCCTATGTTCCCTCGATGAGATTTTAGCCCTGGCCCTGGCTAAAGCGGGAGAGTGAGGGCTCTACGGGTCAATTAGTTTAAACTTTTCACTCATAGGGTCTAAATCTTAATTTGGGCAATGATTTGAAGTTAATGTTTTTATTTTTATTTTTATTTTTTTAAATGGACAACTCCTATAGAAGAACGAAAACCGTACACAGAATTTTAAGTTAATATCCAATAACATCGCCAACTAGGGCCCCTGCTGGCCTGGTCTCACTATCCGGTGTCTGGTGGGCTTGCCTTGTCCATTACCGTAGCAGTTCGTTCAGGACAAAAATAACACAGTTAACTTACTCCTGGAAACAACTGTCTATGGCTTGGAACACTAGAAAGGTCCATCACCAAAGCTTACTTAGTGGAATTTTTAATTTTTAATTTTTTGGTTTTATAATTTTTTACATACTTAGAGGAATTTTTCACTTGGAGCTTGTCAACACAACCTGTCAAAATATAACAATAATAATATCTTTTCATTTYACGAAGTGGCTGTCACTGCATCAATCCTAAGAGCAGTCARAAATCTAGCAYCTGAAGTAATTCAAATAATGCAAGACCTACTACTGTGATAGTCATTTTCTTACTCAAACAAAATTTATTTCCAACATTTTTTTTTAACACACGGAGTCACGGACCAATTCCATTGYAAGGGAACAAGTACAGTGAACCAAAGGCACACAACTAGAGGAACAGGTCCCCCACATAATCATTTAGTTTATCATTTTTTAAATTTTTTTTAAAAACCATGCCCACTAAGGAACTACACCAATGATGGTAAATAGTGTTACCCATACTAACTATTTTAGAAATGCTATAAGTTTTTACTCTTCATGATTATTTTTGTGGAGTGCATGGATCCTAATAGTACTATAGTTGGGGAAACTTTGTACCTATTGTTGGTAAAAATATTCATCAAGAGTAAAAACTTATGACTGTTTTAAATCAATTAGTGTAGGTAACACTATTTACCATCATTAGTGTAGTATCACAGCACCTAAGTTAACCCCTAATGCAGGTTGGGCTTCAGAATACAAGTTCCTGGATAAGAGTATTGTATCTCATTCAGACGATCACTGATCATGATTGCTATGTCAGACCAAAGCAGGGTGATTATAACATCGTAGTATAGGTTACCTCGTTGCCTCCACATCAATCAAGTTACTCCCTCATTGTTGGAGGAAACGAAAAAGTGTTCTCATACAATCTAGCAGTCAAATTCAAAGGGATGTAACTTTTGAATCCAATGTCCAAATTCAATAAAAACTTGTTGGAAAAAATTCACATATTAGTGGCTTGCTGCAGCAAACTGAATCACCTAGATTTCCAAATAAGAAAATCAGGGACTGTGGAAACTTGTAAAGATTTGGACATGCAAAAAGATATTGGTACGGTGTGCGTGCGTCCAGTGAATCCGCTGCAGCAGCTCAACCCAAAAGGATGTGCACCTCTGCACACAAATCAGACCAAACAGAAAATAAGCCAGAGCAGGCCTAAGCTTAAACCCTAAACCCTGAAAAAACCTAAACACCTGCAGGCAAGCCCTAGACCCTAAAAACCCAAACCCTGCAGGCAAGCCCTAAACCCTAGAAACCTAACCCCTGCAGATGCCGGCCAATGCAGTCAATTTTCCTTGAGACTCGCTCTCCATCCTTCTTTTATTCTGTCTATTTCCCTGTCTTCTTAACTTTTTGTTCCAGTCATGGACTTTGTGGATTCTTGTGTGTCATTTTGGTCCAATTTTTTTTAATTTTTTAGACAACTGCAAATTCATGGTTGCCAGGGGAATTTTTGTGAAAAAGGGTCGTCTGCCATAGTGCCATAGCATGGACTTGATCACGATCACGGCCATGGCCTTATCATTGTCCATGAGAAGCTCTGAACCTGCCTGCCAAAGCTTGTACAGTACTGTACTGTACAGTTCAGTGCAATAGCTTAGGTAGATTGCTGCAGCATGTCTGGAGCCAAAGATTTGAATCACGGCACCTACCGCTGTCTCTCGCCCTTGCCCAGACATAAGTTAGGTCTCCAAAAATCAATCCACTTGCAACTTGTAAAGAGATAGGAGGAAATGAAAGACAGTGACTGCTTTTGCAATTTTTTTTTTTTTTTTTTTTTTTTTTTTTTTTTTTTTTTGTTGTTGTTGATTCATTCAATGGTTCATTTAACCCTTGAACGATGGACCCGTGGCCGTGGAAATCATGCATTTTTTATACCGTGTGACATCATCTACTCTTAAAAGCCAAATATCCTCATTGGAAGTCAAAGTACTAGAAGAGATATTTCCTTTCCACTCCTAATACCAAGGATGAAAAGTTGCAATTTTGTCCTACACAATTTGATTCTCTTCATCTAGAGGACACAAAACGTCCGCCTCGGCATTCAAGGGTTCAGGATCACCTCACATCCATTCTATAGATACGTATGGGGGCGATTTCAACAAGCAGGGCGCTTCTACAGCATACCTCTAAGGTAAACTACCCCATTGTGGTCAAAATTTGAGCTAGCCTATTGTGGGCAAAATTCTAATGGTGGTGTACATTCAAGTTTTCAAATGTACACTCACCATTAGAATTTTGCCCACAATGGGCTGGCTCAAATTCTAACGGCAATGGGCTAGTTTACCTTACATTAAGGTAAGCCGATTTTTTTTTTTTTTTTTTCAAAATTACCTTCAGCAGAGATTCACTGATTCACTCAGCGCAGGTTTTGGGGGAGAGCAACTTACAAACCTTGTCATTTAACAACATTCCAAAAGTACAGGCAGCAGGTGTACCGTAGTTAGGATATGCTAAGCTTAAGTTATTATGTGTGTACTTGGGAAAATAGGAGTTGGCAGATGGGTTACAGACTTGCAGGGTGGATGCTGCCCAATGAGGTTTGTAGTTARGTACACAAGCCTATTGACAGGGCAGAACAACTGGTTTCAGTTGCCCTGTTGGCATTGTTGAAAATTTCAAAATATCTCAAAAGATAGAAAGACAAATGTGACACATGGGGAGAGCAACTTAAAATTTATTTTATTTCGACAAAATAATAATTTATTAAGAATTTTTGARAAGTGTGCAGCCCAATTGGTCCCAAAGAGGTTGTAGGCTACCCCAAAACCAACTAAAAAGTGTAGCCATAATGGTCATCTTATTCACCTAAAGCARTCACAATAGTTCCTAGCATAGGTACAACACAAAGGCCTAAACAAAAGTCACTTGTTGTGATGAATTTGCACTCAAAAGTTGGAAGCTCCTATTGCACTCACTAATCACTCCATCACCATCTTCCAAGACATTGATTGTGGCCACTCACTCAACCTAATGTAACCCAAATTTGATTTGTTGAAAAAATTCTATCATGGGTTGATGCGAGACTGAAACGGGTCATTATCTAGGTGTTTGCATAAGTAGTTTGCCTATCATAGGTTGGTCTAYCTTATTGTTACATAAGAGCTTTTTCAATGGGGGCGCTACCAAGTCTTGGTAAAGGTTGTACCATGGATAATCCACTGGGAGAATTAAAAAGRGAACCAGTCTGTTTGTTACAGCCCTTGCCATTTTTGCTGCCTCTGGTATGTTAGGGTCATGTTTTGCATTTCTCACTTCGTTTTACATCCGGAATAATACACACCAAGCCCAAGATTTTTGACCAAGGCCTCAACAAAAACCACTCCTTATTCTTGCAATGAAGTTTCCACCCACGAGGAGCACCGGATTTGCTTGAGCGTGGTCCGCATTTTCCAAGATCCAATCCTAGGGAATGGGCAAAGGAAATAATCGTATAGTTGGAAAGAATCCTCATTCATTACAATGAAAATCACCCAAGCTATGCTGGTGAGCATCCTCCTCATTTCAAAGAGACCAAATGGGGCATGATTACCCCTTTAAAGTTCTTCGACTAAGTTCATAAAAAACACTCAAAATGGATAGTTTTGATGACAAAGCCCCCCCCCCCAAATGACAATTGGAATCTTATTGCACCTTATTGTAAGATGTAGTGGTAGATTACTTCATTACACTATAGTATAAAAAAAGGAGTTTTTGAGTGCACAAATTGTGAGATTATACTGTTTGAAGTTGATAAAAAATATCGGGGGAGGCATCCAAATTCAAGGCAACTTTGATTGAGGTAGCCTTTTGCACATGTTAATTTCATTTTTTTTTCTTGAACCATTTTGCTTTTCTTTTATGACAAAGTTGGCCACATGTTCAAAAAAATTCATAACATTCAAATTAGGGATCATGTACCAAAAAATTCCAATAGGGAACTAGCTTCAAGAAAACTTTTCATACAAAATCTTTGTTTATACAATTTTGGCTTGCACATACAATAATTTCTTTATAATGTTAACGGTGGAATTTTAAGTTTCAACTAGCCTAAGAAAAGGGGAAAAACGAATAGTACAAATTTTTTGGCTTTGGCAAGCTTGATCACTTTATGGCCTGAAAGACTCAACTTGAACCCAATGGCAAGTGGGAATACTTGGCAAGAGGACCCTTGATAAGGTTTTGCTATGCCTATTTCATTGTAGATCACTGACATTTGATAAGTTTTCCACATGCCATTCCTCTATATATACCGACATTTTCCTTGTGCATGAAGATGTCCCCATACTCCATGAAATGCTATTCTAAATAACTTAGCAATAAATTCAAACAAATCAAAATATTTGGCCATTACCTTACATAGCTTCAAAATACACTTATGTTATGCACATAGGGTTGAGAATGCAAGAGGGGTTGTGGGAGGTAAAACAACCCATGAGGGATATATAAATTAAAATCAAAAGGAGCTCAATTGCTTATAGTTAACCCCTAAAGGATCAACATGCGTTTTTTTGGCAACATAGAAATTTTGGGCAAGTATGTGTAACTGGAAATTTGCATATTTTGGGTTGAAATTTTAATCAAATGTGGGCTCAAGGAATATCTTTCATATGCACATATTTCATGACATAAAAAAATATGAGTCAAAAGTTATTGTATAATATGTTGTTTGTTTCTCAACTCAAACAGTCCGGACATATATGAAAAAATCACTTTATTAAGAAATAAAAATTTGAAATTCGTTCTTCAGATTTATATGTACTCAAAAACCTTTGAATCATTGCCTTATAAATTGATTGGGGTTGTACATGCTCGACCCAATAACCTCATATATTTTGATTGATGAAGTTTTAGATTCACCATGCAAAAAGTGGATTGAGTTTTTTTTGTAGTTTTGACACCCTCTTGGTTAAACATTATAATATTTCAACTCATAAGTGATATTGTTGTGTTTTCTTTTCCAATGAAATCTCTAACATGTCTAGTTTAAATTTGTAAGATTACAATTCAAAAAATTGATACAATTTATCAAATTTTTTTTTTTTTTGTTGAACTTGAGCAAATTTCTAGAAGCTGAAAATAGACCTTGGGCATTTAGGGGTTACCAAAAATCTTACAATGTTCCTAAAAAAGTGCCTTTAACCCCTAAAGAACCAATATGCATTTATTGGATTTATAGCAATTTCGGATATATTAGTACAATTTTTTTTTTTTTTTTTCCTATTAAATTCTCCCACAACATGTGCTTGAGGAGTAGCTTTAAGGCGCAACAATTTTCATAACTTTAAACTACACAATTACTAAGGGAGGTTCTTGACATAGTAGAAATTATTGTGAGATAAAAAAATAGGGTCAATTTTATTTGTTGAAGAAAAAATTTATACTTTTGGTAGATCTACTATAGCATGGTAATATGTTTCATATATATTTATATATAAAATAGGATATTGAAAAAAGCCCAAATTTTTCCATACAATAGGGAAAAAATAGGGTGCCAAACATTGAATCCCACAAAGTGCTTAGCAAGTTAAGTTTATTTATGAATGGTTTAGAAAACTAGTTGTATTTGTAATTGTTGTCTTCAATTTGAATTAACCCCTAAAGTCCCATTGTCCCCTCAAATAACATATTGAATTTGAGGCAGGCGCCTACGGACTCAATATTTATCATAATTTTTTGAATTTTTTGTGAAAATGGGAAAACACATTAGGTTTATGGGAATATAATTTTTATTTCAATTGGTAATCAAGAGAAAAAGTTATGGCACAAAAAGTCCTTTTTTTAGGTGTGGTGGGCAGGAACCATCTCATACAAAAAAAATTTAAAAAGTGGAAAAAAATTAATTTCTTCTAGATTGTAATTTTGTACACATGAGGAGCTTTGATTCATTCCATTTGGATTTGTTATGTGAAAGTTATGGACAATCTTATTTTTCAGGCAATTTGAGAATCTTCTTGAAAAAATAGCTTACAGATTTCATTTCTAAATGCATTTTTCACAATTTTTCAAAAAACATTGTTTTACAAGGTTGAGTTTTCTTGCTAGAACAAAATTACTGTTGGGATTATTGTGTTTTAATCCCATCCTAGAGCTATTGACAATTTTCTTTTTTGTTCAATCTTGAACCTTCATCTACTTAACGATTTTTTCAATAATGAAAATCGAGTTGTTTTTTTGAAATTTGTATCCTAGATTCTTGACTCAATTTTGTTCAAAATTTGGTAAATTCCAAGTCTTTAGTACAAAAATTTTCCACATAGGGCAGTTGAAGTCATTTGAAATTGCAAGCCAATTTTTTTTAAAAAAAATTCCAACTTTGAATGCCCATATCTTTCAATCCGTACAATCAAACTTTATGAGATTTTTAGCACATCATCTCAAATAAGTGAAGTATGAGATCTTATGGTTAGATTTTGAAAAACTATTTTTTTTCTTTTTTGGGTGAACGCAGCAGAAATGGCAATTTTGAGTCTTTAGTTTTAGACAAAAAAATATCCTTGGGACCTTAGGGGTTAAGTGCATTTGGATTGGCGGAAAATACTCAACGGATCTAGCTTGCATAGTGGGAACACGATGGTGCTTAGAATTTGCAATGAGTTTAGGGTTTTAGGTTTTAGGCTTGGTTTACTTATACATGTGTGTAAACACATCTAGTATATTAAATTATTTTATTTTAAGTTCTTTGGTATTTCAACATGCTCTTCTTTCACGGAATACATATTATTGCATGATTGCATGCTACAACTCAGTGGTTATGTACTCAAAAATTAGTCTCCATACTTGTTTACAAAAGAAATAGAGTGCTAAAAATACATGCCAATCAAGGCTTTTTTTTTCATTTATAAAGAAGTGCCATAGTGGCGATATAAAATGTTATAGCGATGCTCCAAATTGCAACATTCATTCACTTATTGGATGTATAGTATGGTTTTCATCCACAATTAGGCGATTTCATCTAATATATTTTTAAATTTCAAAGTTGTCTGGCGATTTCATCCAAATTTTTTGGCATTTTTTATAACCTTTTTTAGCCAGATTTTTTTTTCTGGTGCAATCTGGCACCAAAAAGCCAAAAAAAAAAGCCCTGATGCCAATAGCTTTTTATCTACAAGTAGGAAGGCAAAAAAAGAATGCAAGGAGATAAATACCCTCCATTAAATATCCCAATATCGCACATGGTTACCAAACATAAGGGTGTGGGACCCCCTTCCTCCAAAGCACAATTACAAAGTCATTGTATGGTATGTAATTTTCATTGCTTGGCAGATAGTCAAGGCAACTCAAAAAAAATCTTAAATATTAATTTCTTAATAATAAAAAATCGAAATTGGTTTTCTAGATTTACACATACATGGAAAAACTGTGAATCATTTCATTTTGATTAATGAAATGAAAGGTATGAGGAATTTTAGTTTGCAAGTAGCTCTGTAGAACCCTTATTCTAAAGTAAACTTTGAAGTCCTTTAATTAGCTTGATTTTCAATATTTTTGACCGAAAAAATTGGATTTAGATTTTTCACTATAACATTACAACCATTCAAATTGACATTTTTCAATTCCATAACTAAATCCTTAACAATTTAGTATTTTGAATCACACTTTATTTTTTTCTAATTACTACTTTTTTAAGTATTAATATGAAATGTTTTTTGTTTGAAATTTATTAAATGTACTCCCAATTTATTTTTTCAACATATTATGGAGTGCAACAAGTTGTAGGATCTACATATTTTTATGTAAAAAGCTTGAAAGATGAAATCTAACCACTTGAAAAGAGTTGAAAGTACTTCTTTCTCAAATTCAAGTGACTTGATCCAACTTGTAATTGGTAAGGTTTTTTATTTGCAATTTTAGAAGGATGTATTCTTCCAAATCAACTAGAGGACTAGAGAATGTTTGAGAGAGAAATTGTAAACAAAATTAGTTTCTTGCGCATTTAGCATCTTTCCTAAAAATAAAATAAAATATCAATTGTACAAAATTGTATTATCCTACTACAAGAATGCATGGAATGTGTGGAAATAAACACTAAAATCTTGCAATCATTTCACAACAAGTTAGAAGAGATTTTAGAGATTGAAGCTAGAAGAGTTTTTTTGCTCTAGCCTTGCTTGATATGACAACAAATTTTGATTCTTCTAGTAGTGGGATTTTTGCACTATGACATTGATGATTGATCCCCTTTTAGATTCTTTTTACCATGACTCATTGTATTATATTAGTTACATACTTGCCATAATTCAAAAATAGAAGGATTTTTTACATGCTATTCAAAGTTGTTTGCCTTTAACAAATTACTTTGTATAACATAATTTTCAAATCAACCACTTAGTAAAAATAAAAGGCTATATTCCCACTAATTGAGGGTATGTTTTCACAAATTGTGAAGATGTAATATAAAATGCAACCAAGAATTATGATTAATTGATGACTTTTAAACAATAGTTGTAAAACATGCATGATTTATAAATCATATCTATGCTCTACGCAATTGAGGTGGGTATACCCAAAAATGCCACAAATTGATATTGTGCCTAGTTACTATTATTAGGTTGGTTGAATTTTCATATTTTCTTGTTGGCAAGTGAAGCGAGGTTCCAATGCACCAAAGAACGCAACATTTGGATACAATATGCAAAAGTTATGAAGGGTCAAAGTTTGATTCTAAAAACACTTTTTTCACATAGATACACAATTGATTTTGGAGACATACAAAATTTGAAGATGGCAATTTTAGATTAGGGACGGATAAAGGTTGCCTACCATAGTGTTGTATGAAAATGATGTGTGAGGATTTCATGTTCTCGATGCACTTCAAGAATGATCTCAAAAACATTTTTAATTTACAAACTTTCATACACTTTAAAGGGGTGTCCCTGGCCAGGCCACCTATATCTTGTTGGTTTGTGAGGTTACTTCTTTGCAATGAAATTCCGTTTCATTTAAGGTAAATCATCCCATAGCGGTCAGAATTGGAGTAGGCCCCATTGCGGTCAAAATTGTAATGGTGGTGTACATTTGAGTTCTCAAATGTACACCACCATTACAATTTTGACCGCAATGGGGCCTACTCCAATTCTGACTGCAATGGGATGATTTACATTATGTCTAAAAACAAACAAAATTTCATACACTAGACGTTGCTAATTAATGTTATGAAGTCATTTCAGATGCTACAATTAAGATGCTACATCAATGCCAATTGGCGACACTAAGGTAGGCACCCCCAAATTGTCCCTCATCTAAAACCTCCATCTTCAGACTCTAGACTATGTACATCTACAAAGTCATTTATGTACCTATGTGGAAGAAAAGTTTTAGAACCAAACTTAGACCCTTCATAACTTTTGCATAAGTACTATATCCAAATGTCGCATTCTTTAGTGCAATAGAACTTCCTTTCACTTGCCAACAAGACAATATGAAAATCTAACCAAACTAATAATAATAACTAGCCAGGCACAATACCAATTTGTGGCGGTTTTGGGTGTACCCAATCTAATGAAATTTTGAGCCATGAGCATCCCCATGGCTCACGCGGCCAATAGGGATGCCAAGTCCCTATCTGGCATGCCTGGAGAGCAAGCATGGACCACCTTAGTCCATTCGTCTTGCTGTGCCAATGCATTTATTGCGCCATGGAGCAGGAGTCAAAATGCATTAAATCATGTTGTCTATACCTCTACTACAAGGGACCGCACACATTTTCTGTCAATTTGGACATTTTTTCTGTTAATTTTTTGTCAATTCAGACATTTCAATTCGGACATTTCAATTTGGACGTTTCAATTCGGACATTGTTTTCTTGTAGTGCTCGGAAGCTATGTAACTCCACATAGCATGCCTCACAAGACTCCCCATTTGGCCGTGTGCTCTTCAAAATATGAAGTGGCTGGTCATTATTTGGGCCTTCACGTACCTGACATGGGTCATTGCCACAGCCCTAGCACGGGCACTGGCTGTGTTTGAGTCACTTGAAGAGCTACGCTGGGGATGCTATAAGGGATTGTGTAAGGATGGGTGTATTTGGTGAAAAGATCGCTAATCAAAATTAGAGGTACCTGGCTATTGAATTAAAAAGACTGCTCAGAGTAAGTGAATTACTGTCTGTACTATTTAGTGTGCACACTCAGTTGCAGACAAGGTCACATTTGTATGAAAAAATGTCCATAATGGTGGTTACTCTTTGGATTCATTCTTCAAGTCAAGTTGGTTACGTGGTGGAAAAATTTCAAATCATTACCAGTTGTACAACATATAGGAAAAAAATAGTAAGTAGAAAGATATAAAAAATGACTCAAAATACTAAAATGTAAACAATTTATTTATGGAATTGAAAAATGCCAATCCCAATGGTAAAAATGTTGTAAAAAACAATTCACACCCACTATTTTAATTTTTTCCAAAAAAATTAAAAATAAAATAAAATAATGGCTTTCAAACTTTTTGTAGAGTATAGAGGGATTCTATAACTATTCGCAAACTATCCCAAACTAAACTCCTCATAACTTTTGACTCATTGGTCAAAATAGAATGATTTAGGGCTTTCCACTTAGATAAAATCTAAAGAATCAATTTCAAGGTTTTGTTTTTTTAAAAGTAATATTTAAAAATGATTTTTTTGTTGCCCGTGCTGCCTGCCATGCAATGAAAACTACAGATCATACAATAACTTCTTAACTCTAGAGTCAAAAGTTATGGAAATTGTTGGGCCTTAAAGGTACTCCTTGGAAAAATATTTTTTGAAAATTTCAAAGAAAAAAATGAAAACTCCATTCGTAGTGAGCTGCCCAAAATCGCTATGTTGCCAAAAAACGTAGTTTGAGCATTTAGGGGTTCATATTTGTGTTGTTCATAGAACTAAAAATTGTGACATCCAACTATCCAAGTCCTTAGATCTTTGATAGTAGGATAATAATTGTTACATGAGATTTGAGGGCAATGAAAGCCTGTGAATTATCTTCAGTTCCCGGGCTGTCGGAACTCACTGCATCGGTAGTTTAATATGGTGGAGATATTGCCATATCAAATAATAGTTATTAATTATTATTTTTTATTATTATTTAAATGTTTAATTTTAATTTTAATTAAACAATAATATTTTTTATTTTTTAATACATTTTTTAAAAAATTAAAAAATTATTATTAATATTATTCTTAAATTAAAGAATTTGGCATCAATTACTGCTTTGTTGTTTCTAGACAACAAGGAAAATTGCCAGGGGAACAACTATGAAACAATCTCTTGATGCCTTCAAATGCCACGTAATGATAGAAAAATGGATAGATGGCGAATTTTGTTAAAATGGCAATATTCACTACAAGGGAATGTGTCCGAATTGACAGAAACTAGTCCGAATCAACTAGTCCTAATTGACAAAAAATTGACAAATTTTTGTCGATTCAAACAATTTTCTATCCAAATTGACCAAAAATTGTCTGAATTGACAAAAATCTATCAATTTTTTGTCAATTAGGACTAGTTGATTCGGACCAGTTTCTGTCAATTCGGACACATTCCCTTGTAATGATTCCTTTATTTTGGCGCTTTTTACAGTTCAAACCACGCGGTCTGAAATCTATACATGTCTTAGATTTCTAAAATCTATACCTGTCCTATATGTCATAGATTTTCAGCATCTCCAAATGTTGTAGATGACTCAAAATCTATACTTGTTCTACATTTCACTTAAGCAGTTCAAACTAGAGGGTTGAAAATGGCACATGGAATACCGCCACTTTAGTGAAATTCGCCATATAGATGAAATTGTACCAATTTCAAGAAAAAACTTTATTCATTCTAAGGTTCACTACAAGAGAAAGGGGTGTTTTAAGTATAGTCCTAGAGATAAGATTTTAAGTAATGATCTATAAGGAGCCTTTTAAATAAAAATTTACTAAAAACACATGTCTTTTAAGTAAAATTTTACTTAAAAGACATGTGTTTTTGGTAAATTTTTACTTAAAAGATTCCTTATAGGCCATTACTTAAAATCTTATCTCTAGAACTATACTTAAAACACCCTTTTCTCTTGTAGTGGTTTTAGATTTTGTTTGGAGACTCATACATAAGGTGGGTACCTCCCAAGCTGCCATTTTTCTTTGTTACTGTGCCTAGTTACTATTATTACTCTTGTTTTCTTGTTGGCAAGTAAAAAGAGGTTCCAAGGCATCAAATAACGCAACAATTGGATACCATATGTAAAAGTTAGGAAGGATCAAATGTTTTTGGTAGAGGTTCTAAAACCGTTCATTCCATGTAACTATGTACATATTGATTTTGGAGATGTGCATAGAGTGATGATGGCCGTTTTAGGCAAGGTGTGATTTGCAAAGTACCTATACCTTAAAAGATTATGAACTCTTGTCCTTGAAAAAAGAAATTTTTGTGTAAATTATTGGCCACCTCATAGGGATGAATGTACAACACAAGAAACAATTCTATTCATAAATCCTTATATTTTTTCTATGTCCTTGTATGGTACTAATAGCATATTAGTAGAAACATGATCTATAGAGACCAAGGAAGTAACCCACAAGTAGATCCATATGACCAGGTGGACTAGTTGTGGGTCATTTTCATGGTCAAATATGAAGTATACAAAATAGTGAAATTAGGTTCCTCTAACAATTAGGTTGCCTCACATCAAGTCATCCAAGTCAACAAATATTTCTAAAAATATTTTCATTCATACTAGTATGCCCTCTGTCGTTGCCACAGGTAAAATCAAAGTAAAAGTAATTTTCTAATTTTTATATGCATTAAAAAACTTCAAAAATCAATAACTTTCACCCCATAAGTTGAAACACCACGAAATGAAGCCTGTGCACCCTTCTTCGCCGAGGGCTTTCCGACGGTACCAAGCACCCCACAAGGAGACGCCCGGTCCGGGAGATCTCAACGTAACAAACAAACAAACAAAGCAAACAAACAACCTAATTTAACCCCTAAAGGTCTTTGACTATGCTTTCACCAAAAACGCTCCAAAACTGCCATTTCTAGTGCAAGTACCAAATTTTAGAAAAAAAACAAAAGGCAACCTAATTTCACTATTTAGTGTACATAACCTGCAGATTGTCCAGAGTGCCATGCCAATCAATAATAATTAAGGTTATCCGGTTTATTAATCTATACTAGCTGCACTCTAGCTACAGAATTGCTCAAGTTAAATTGCTCAACCATACCCCTTTCCATGCCAGTCTAAAAGCCTTTCCAAAGTGCAAAAATTTGGGAGCTAGGTCCATGCATGGATTCTGCTAGCATTGTCAATTCACAGCTAGCATGCTAAGTTACCTTTTCAACCCTTGCAGGAGGACAAATCCTGGAGACAGTGAAAGCATCCATTTTGATACAGTGTGGGATCACTGGTTCCAAAATATCCAAAAGACCTCATTCGAAGTCAAACTAGTAGAGAAGAAGATCTCCCTTTTCCACACAAAATTCTGAGGATGAATAGTTGCGCTTTTGTTCCACATGACGGAAGGAAAGATTACCTGTCATTCATGGGAAGCCATGGGTTAAATTAAAATGACCACAGCCTTGGTTTGTCAATCAGTTATATATCAAGCACTGCATATAATTATATGCAATCAATCAACAGTGAGTGTCTTTTTTCATAGAATTTTGATTTTGACTATTCCTTTCTGGTCCGTCTCACAGCTGTGGTATGATATGATTCCACAGATGCACGCACTAATTAAGGTCTGGACGACTTCTATGCATGATTTCTGTACGTGGTGGAAAGATCGAGCTTTGGGAATAAGGGAGCAGGAAGATGCATGAAAGGAAGCAGAATTCTTGAGAGTAAGTTATGAAATTAAAAGCAGAGTACTGTACTGTACAGTACATGTCATCCGAGCTCCGGGAAGACGGAAGCTCTCCACGATTAAGTGTGACGATTAATTAGTTGGATACTGAAATTGCACCGCCTGTTCTCGGTTTTAGGGTTTAGGGTTTTGAAAAATTTTCAACCAACTTGGCCTAATTTGTCCCCCAGTTTGAATCTGGAGCATTAAACATGGACTGGCTGGTTCAGGTGTTTCACATGCAGAATCCCAACCATCGATTAAAGGATCATCGAATTGGGTGGGGAGGGAGCATTTGCCTGTAGTTCCACCAACTTAACTTAACCATTGCCTGTTTGTGGCTAAATATCACCAAATTTCAAGTAGAAATATTTCTTTGTCTTGCTTCAAGTCTAGAAGGTATTCAATTGAGAAAAGTCGAGGAGGACATGGAAGTGACTACTGTTGAGCTAAAATTTCGAAAGTTAGAGAATTATTTTCTGACGATTTCAATTGTTGTAAATCATTCAAATCTGCATGCATGGCAGCAACTAGTTAGTAAGCATTATTTAACATTTGCTAGAATTGGTAGTGTCAACCAAATTCTTGGAGTACGTCGCACTAGTGAAAAACACTCTGCTTAAGTTTGCTTAAGCCTCTAATTAAGCAGATCCGTGATGAGCAAAGCTACCACTCATTGATTTGCTGCATAATTATCTATTGCTCTGTGATACCCAAGTCGGCTGCCG
This sequence comes from Pleurozium schreberi, assembly GCA_006891605.1. NCBI lineage: Eukaryota > Viridiplantae > Streptophyta > Bryopsida > Hypnales > Hylocomiaceae > Pleurozium > Pleurozium schreberi. The sequence continues at coordinate 39,599 of VACF01000719.1, read as the reverse complement.
GAATCTTTGCCTGATGGACCCAATTTCACCAATTGATCAGCCTGATCATTAATTTCCCAATAACTTGAGACATATTCATTCTGGCATGCGCGTACGTACGTACTCTCACGTAATTAATTAATTAATTATCCTCCCATGACAATCATGGAAGCTGAAGTGAAGACATAAAGTGCAAATATCGTCAACCAAAGTCCACAGCATTCACTCAGTATATGTACACAGGATGTCAACAAGCTTCAGAATTTCTGAAGCTGGAAGCGGAGATGAAATTGACGATAAGAATTTCATTTAAAAGAACATTTAATTTCTGCATGACAAGGGCTGTGAGCTTGTGGCTCACTTTACTAGAATTCACTCCATAAAAAACAAGGTTTGCACCTTAGTTGAACCTCAAAAAAACGTGATTCCGCAAATTGACATTCAACGTTGATACGTGAACATTAATTGTTGTGAACGTATTTTGAACATGTTTGTTAAATTTTTTTTGCGAGTTTACTGAAGTACATTCCAAAATTTAATTACTGAATTTGTTTTTGGATAAAGCATCTTCCAAAACATCAGGAAGGGTAAGTTTTATATGCTGCACCATGCTGTACTGTACATGGCATATAATTTGCCAGGGGTATTCAGCTTTCGCAAAATGTGACTGGGTGAGCATATACCGATTGAAGTTTGATTACTTATCAATGTTAGAGCCTCTCATCATCATATTGGTCAAATTGGCACATTTTCAAAAACTTCCAGACAATTGTGCAAATAGTGGAATTCAAATTTATATCAGTCCAAAATTATTCTTTGAGCTTCAATTGTGCACTTGAAAGTGCTCACAATTTTGGAGCTTCGAAACATTGACATTCACCATACAGGCGATATTTAGTAATTCAACTTGTGCATGCACAAGGAGCACCTAAGCTAAAATGTCAATTTCCTTGTATAATTGGCGGAAATTCACAACCTGTAAAGACACTTTCTGGACATTCCAAAGTGTGTAGAAACTTGAATCTGTATGAGTTTTAGGAGTTTTGTTTAACCATTGTGAAGTTGTGTCTCACAATTTTGGAGCTCTGAATGACGCCTATATAACCAAATTGACGTTTGAAGGACTTGTAAACTAGGACTAGAATAGGTCTGAAGTTCAGATGGGCGTCTCAGAAAATGGCCAGTTCTCTTGAAACTTTGCCATCTTTTTTCTGCATTTTTTCTGTGTGTAACTGCATATTTGAATATTTTGTCAGTCAATATGACCAGAACTCATATTCATTAATTTGTTGCAGTTCAGAGAGCGAAGAGAATTGGTTTGGCATGTAAATTGAACCCAAATTTGTTAAAACAGAAAACTTCAAAAGTAATAAGCTGTCCAACTGACCTAAGTCTGAAAAAACTTAGAGTAGTATAGATCTGATGTTTAGTTGGCCCAATTTGAGATTTTAAGGGAAATTGCTCCATTGCTCCAGTTTCAGTTGAGTGACTTAAAACTCCGGTAGGCAGTTCCTTGACTTCCTTCTTGTGAGCCTTATCATGGGTGCCAATTTCATAGAATCCCATGAATGTAGTAATTTATTGGCTCTGTACTATGGCATCGACTCTGGTTTTGAAATCTGAGTTTCTGAATCCTATCTACAACCGCATTCACACTGCACAAAGAGGTTAGGGTTGGAGTGTAGATGTGAGGTCCAATTAATGAATAAATTAACCTATGACAGAGCCTCACGGTTACGCCGTTCTTGTTATTATGATGATCACCCCTATCCGCGCAGGCAAGATTAGTAAACTCTTCCTAACCAAAATTTTGTCAAATTTTTACCAACCAAATTCGTCTCAACGAAGATCAGCATGAAGTTTTCAAATGTTCTACTAGCACTACATTGACCATACCTTCTACCAACCTGAATTGACCCTAGTGTGGGGTCCTTAGTCCTTCCAATTGCCGGCCCCCTCAAACTGAGTCTTCACACAAAGATCTTGTTGCACTTTGATATTTGCTTTTGAAGCTGGAACTTTCCAACCATGACGTTTGCTATGTACAGAGTACTTTTCAACCACTTCTCTTGCGTCTCATTCAAGATAAAGATTGGTCATACTCCTTAACATGGCGTCATTAGAGCTTCTAATCTGTGACGAAAACAAGTTTACATCATGAAATGAGAGGTCACAAGTTTACAAGGAGGCCGAATGACATGGATAACACTTTTTTCCCATGTGATAGCTAGCAAGAGTTCTTGAATTTTGAAGCTCACCGGAATTAGAGTAAAACCTACCTCAAAAAATAGGTTTTTGTATAGGGCAAGGCCCAACAAGGAGGGCATTTCACAATATAAAGGGCCATTGAGGAGGGCAGAGCCTGACAAGGATGCGCTTTACATCGCAAAATGCTTGATGACAAAGGACATTGCCCGACGTAAATCATGAGCAAGAAAATCAAAGTTGAATGAAACACTTGGGATGAAATAGATAAATTGGATGAAGAATCCGTAATGCTTGATTACTCAGGTTTACCCGTGTAATCGGGCATTACGGTTGATTGCCTAGTGGAACCCTCCCCAAAAATGAACGGGTGATTTTCTAGGAGTGGTTTATGATTGAAATTCCGAGGGTCCTTGCTGAAAACACTATTTTTTATCGTTGTTAAAATATTGTAATTATAATTGTTTTTTTGCAGTTCCATGCCATCCAAAAGGTCTTAACCTCCAAAGCAAGATTTATTAATGGAAAATGAAGGGCTTGGAGAGGGAGACTTCTCAATTTTATAGTCCCCTTGTTTTTGGTATAAATTAGTCCTTAGTTGTAAGGTGCATGTTACATAAATAATTGTGCTCTATTAACCCCCAAATGACCAAGGCCTTTATTTTTTGTTAAAAAACACTCAAAATCACCATTTCTATTGCTTAGAGTAATAAAATTTGAAAATTATTATTCTTAGACATCTAACCATAGGTTCTTACACCAAACTAGCATAAAATATTGTGGAATGAATTTCAGAAATTTTGACCGCATAGATTGGAAGATATCCATGCTTAAAGTGAAGTAAACAAGTTTTTTTTGCACAGTGCAGGACTAGATTATTTGACTTTGAACCTTATTAACTTAATTTTTTGCACTACTAAGTTTTGAGGTTTAATCTTTATGGTGGGGAATTAATTTGAGAGTCTAGGGAAAAAAATTCAAAAAAAAATCTCATTCTTGAAAAAATTGTTAACTAGATGGAATTAAAATGCACTAATTCCAATGGTGAGATTGTTCTAGCAAGCAAACTAAACCATTTAGTACTTTTTTTTTAAATGTGAAAATTGAATTTAGAAAATGAATCCTACAAGTTATTATTTCAAAGGAGATGCTTAGATTGTGTGAAAAATAAGATTGTCCATAACTTTCACTTCACTAATTCAAATGAAACTAATCAAAGCTTTTCATGTAGACATGGTATAATCTATGATAAGAACTTTAATTCAAACTTTTGAATATTTTATGTTGTTGGGTCTTCATGTTTAGGAGCTCATTAGGGCATAACTCTCAGGTTCCAGTTGGACAAAAAAATATATTTCCACAAAGCTAATCAATTTTGATATCTCTAGGAATTTAAAAAAAAAATCATGGTTGAAATTGAGACCATAGGTACATGCCTAAAATCCAATTTGTTTGCCAAAGGGACAATGGTCTTTTAGAGGTTAATTGATTTGGAATAAATAAAAATTCCTATATTTTTCATTTGAATCAAAAGTGTATAAGATGAGATTTTGTCTGGGCTTGAGTGGATTAAATAAAATAGGTGCATTTTTTGAATTCTCTTAGACCAAATGTGGTCTAGCCTTGATTGCGTGGGTGAGATGTTTGACTTTTGTTACTACCTTTGAATTAAAGATAAACTACATAATAAAAACAAGAAGCAAGAAAATACCACTTTGAGACTTGAACATCTTTGTTTACATCTTTTGGGGGGATGTCAAAAATCACACAATGCGTAAGCACTAAAGTTGACAAGATTTGTACYTGAAAATCATAATGAGCTACCATGTGCTTCCTAATCCTCATATTTGCTCTCACCTAAGTTTTCCTTTCATAGATAAAGTCACCCCACATACTGGGACTATGTTTTTTTTGTTTTAAGTCATATTTATGCTAGGTATATGTTAGTTTCCATCCAAAATTTTGGAAACAAAAATTTTGGAATTGCATAATAATAAGGTATGCACATGTATAATTGCATAATTTGGAGCATTTTTGGTGAATATGGTACCAGTTCTAGTACAAGTACCAATCTATTTTAAAAAACATTTTAGGACATATGCAACCATAGGATCTTAGTTAGATCATGCTAGTTTAGAGAAATGTGGAAAAAAGTTCAATGAATTATAATTGAATTCTTATTCATTGAAATTTAATATGAATATAATTAATGTAATAAAAAATTACATCCTATGATTTAAATTTTTTCCAAAAGATTTAAAGTTGAGTTAAATAAAGGACTTCAAAGTTTATAGAGTAGAAAATACATACCTATTCTCGAACTAAAACTCCTCATAACTTTCATCTCATCAATCAAATTGGAAGGATTCAAAGCTTTCCACATATATTGATATACATAAATCTAGAAAATCAATTTCAATTTTTGTTTCTGAAAAGGTGATTTTTTAATTTGCCCAATCTGCATAGCCAAAAAAGAAAACTACATATCATACAATAATTTTTTACCCATATAGTTAAAATTTATGAAATTATTGGGCCTTAAGGAGAAACCTTGTCCACATGTGTGAGAATTTCTAAGAAAAAATAAGAATCCCATTTGTAATGAGCTATACAAAGTCACCAGGTTGCCAAAATAATGTAGCTTGGAGGTTAATTCCTAAAACTCTTTGCAAGACAAAGTGGGGTTTTATTCTTCATTTTTTTTCAATATAAGGAAAACAATCAAACTTCTACATAATCAAATTGTTATGAAGATCCAATACTTAGGTGAAAAAAGGTTATGAGTTTTGTATTTTGTTTGGGGGTGAACGCAAGTAGGGGTAGCACCTCATCATTTAGCTTAATTTGAGAATCTTTATACTTCCTCCTAACTTGAGGCTCTATAGAAACCAAAAGTTCCTAAATTGTCCTCACAAACAAAATTTGACTTATGGGACTCTCAACCTCCACAAAGTTTAGTTGTCAAAAACTAGGGTAGTCTAAAGAAAACATTTTGCTCTATTTTGTAGGTTTGTTTTCTCACATACATTGCCCTTAGAGTCCCATTTTTTTTACATGTGACCCTAATACTATTCTTTCATATACAAATTCTAAATAAAGAATAAAACTCAATTAAAAACCCTCTTATTTGAAAAAACTGATTATGATCATTTTGTAAGTATTTGTCAATTATTAACCAAAGGATCTTTAGGGGTTGTTATAGATGATGATGTGTGCTTGAATCATATCATCACATAACTTTAACCCCTAAAGGACCAACATGCATTTTTTGGCAACATAGAAATTTTGGGCAGGTACGTGTGACTAGATATTTGCATATTTTTGGCTTAAATTTTAATAGAATGTTGGGACAAGGAATATCTTTCATATGCACAAATTTCATTACATTGGGAAATATGAGTCAAAAGTTATTGCATAATATGTTGTTAGTTTCTCAACTCGGGCAGTCCGGGCAGATTTGAAAAAATCACTTCTTTTTAAAATAAAAATTTGGAATTTGTTCTTCAGATTTAAATGTACTCAAAAACCTTTGAATCATTGCATTTCAATAGTTGAGATGAAAGTTATGAAGCTTTTTAGTTTGCGGGCAGTTATGGAATCCCTACACCAAACAAAACTTTGAAGTCCTTTATTTTACTAAAATTTCAATATTTTTGAAAAAAAATAATGCTATTGGATGTAGATTGTTTATTACAACAATTCAACCATTTGGATTGGAGTTTGTTAATTTTATCACTAATTTATTAACAATTCAGTATTTTGAATCACTCTACTTCTTTCTACTTACTATTTTTTTCCTATATGTTGTACAACTCCAAATGATCTGAAAATTTTCATGTATGTAGCCAACTTGCCCTAAAGAATGAATCCAAAGAAGCACAACCATTTTGRACATTTTTTCATAATGATMTGACCTTGTGAAGTGCAGCTGCCCGGTTTTTCGCAGGGCCAAAAAAAAGATTTTTTCCACTTCAAATGCTAATATCTTGCAATCTACATGGTGAAAATTTCTGAAATTTTTTCCACATATTCTCAAACTAGATTACTACAAGATCCTAYRRTTACATGTGTCAAAAAATGATATTTTTCAAAAATTTGGTACTTGTACTAGAAATGGCAGTTTTGAAGCATTTTTGGTGAGAACATAGTCGAGGAACTTTAGGGGTTAAGATAGTTTGTTTGTTTGTTTGTTTTATTTTATTTGTTTGATCGTTTTGTTTTATTTTATTTGTTTGATCGTTTTGTTTTATTTGTTTGTTTGTTAGACCAAGATCTCTTAGATCCTTTGTCCCTTGGATCGCGTTCTTGGTACAGTAGGAAAGATTCCGGTGAGGAGGCGTGCACAGGCTTTGTTTTGTGGCGTTCTAATTGATGGTGAGATAGTTATTAAATTTTGAACTTTTTACAAATTAAAAATTTAGAAAAGTAATTCTACTTATATTTTAGCATTGGTAATGGCACAGGGCACTATAGTTATTTTGAAGTTAGTCGTGTTAAATATAATTACATATAAAATGTGAGGAAAACTTACACCAAATAGTGAAATTAGGTTGCCCCTTTTTAATTTCTCAACATTCCGCACTATATAAATGTTTATTGTTATTGTACAATAATGCACTCAATTTTGGAATAAGTTAAGTTATTGGTGTAGTTGGAACCCATGAACCTCCATGTGTCCAGATGGAAGTATTTGTAGAAATATTTATTGACTTTGATGGTTGGTAAAGTAACTTTCTTGGGGTAAGGCAACCTAATTGTAAAGGCAACCTAATTTCACTATTTAGTATAGGTACAATTTGTTGAGCTGAAAAATTACAATGAAGTTCTGCTGATTCTGGTAAGATCTAATGTGCTATAGTCAAATTTGAATTCGTCAATTCAAGCTTTTGTTCAGTTGAGGAAATTCATCAGTCAATCATCATCTGCATGAGTGGGTGGATTCTCACTTGCCTGCTTTGACTCTTTGGGTCTGTTTGTCTTTTTATTGGAATATTTATTGTTACTAAGTTATTTTACGTTGGGCCATTCAAGACTTGTCCCATTCACTTGGAATGCTAACCTTTAACCCTTAAAGGACCGGTAAACCCTTTACAAGCATGTAGTGTATTATGAATTCAGTGGTATTTGATCATAAAAACATTGACCAAATACTTTTCAATACAAAATAATTTAATGATCATGATGGCAAATTTCAAAAAATTGGCGATAATATGTTATTTTGGCACTTTTTACAGTTCAGACCACGTAGTTTGAAATCTAAAACTAACATAGATTTTTGGAATCTATACATGACTTAGATTTTTGAAATCTATAGCTGACCTAGATATTTCAGACAACGCGGTCTGAAATCTAAGACTACCATAGATTTTTGACATCTAGATATGTCGTAGATATCTTGAAATCTACACCTGTTGTAGATGTAAATTCAAATTTCAGACCTCGCAATCTGAGAATGGCACATTGAATACCGCCAATTTTTTTAAATTCACCATCATGATAGCACGTAAATAACAATGTATCACAATTCGTGTATTAAAACATAGTTGAAGATATATGTAAGGCTAAAAATAGATCATATAGATGGATCCCATGGTCCTCTAAAGGTTAATACATATTTGGTTATGTAGCTCAAAAGTTAAGCATTTAAAAATATCATGTTAACAAAGTAGTCCGTAACTATATGGCATAGTAAATTTGTTCTCAAAGACTTCAGTCTACAAATTAATTTTGCAAAAAATATACATCATTAGATGTGGAAATTTATAAGCTTTGATTGGTTAGTATGTGAATTGATGATAATAACAATTTTGCATATTATAAATTTCTTCAAAAGTACCCAAATGAACAACTTTGCTACCCAATAATGTGATTGAAAATGTATGTAATAGGTGAACAATCATTTATATACTATCCAAGTAGTTTCAATTATTGCATTGAGGTTTTAAATATATATAGGAAGAGAGCATTGTTGTTTAGGAGGTATCGATCACTTATTAAATGTAGTGTCATGATGGAACATGAAAAAAGACTTCCCTCTAGCCACCTAAGTGAAATTTAATTAAGTACTACCAAAGTTTTTTGGTCCTATTTTTTAAAACTACTTASTTGAACTATAATTAGTTTTGTAARATTTTCTTTTCTTTTCTTTTCTKYATGRAAGAAAAGGTTGSCCTCTTTGAAAACATTTCGTTTYAAACAACTATTAGAATAATTAGGTCCACAAAASTATATGTGWAAGCTTCTAWTGGCCCAACRAAAAGTAAAGCAAAAAAGTTTGAAATGACATGATGCATTGTCAAAATCACAATGTCCATGCATCAASCATAGACACATGGTTTCAATTTATGAATCACAAATATTGGGTTCTATCTCAATAAAATTATATTGTTAAAGCAATTACAAACATATAATTGTTGTATGTACAAAACTACAAACAAAATTATAGATAACATTATTTCAACAAGTTGACATTGAATGAAACATTTTTTTTAACAAGTAAATTTATAGTTCAAAATTTGTACACTTGATTTTTAAAGTGCTAGGATTAAAAGTTTATAGAGTATTTTACTTGTATCTCTTTAATGTGGAAAATATAGTGAATGACTAAACATTATTATATATTGAAAATTAAATAAATAAAATAGAAAAGATACACAACACCATATACTCAAAGAAGATGTCAAACAAATATCTACAATTGCACATGGTCTTTTGAACCAAAATTCTTCAATTATAATCTAACTCAATTATATCAACACTTCCCCACTTTGATATAGTTATTTGTAGATGCTACCTTGTACTTTGATATTGTAGGATCACACAATGAGAGATGGCATTTGATAATGCTAAATAAGCCTACAATCAACTTAAAATCTTTAAGATAGATATTGTAAGCTAAGTTCATTGGTTGATTTTACCATGTTGCTCCATTGCACATATGCACAACTTTTTAATCTTCTACATGCAGCTCCAATCATGTCAAGAACTTCTACTTTTTGATATAATTATTGTCTAATGTCATTTTGTACTTTGATATTGTCTTTAACCCCTAAAGGACCAACATGCGTTTTTTGGCAACATAAGTTTTTTGGGCAGGTACGTGTAACTAGATATTTGCATATTTTTGGCTTAAATTTTAATAGAATGTCGGGACAAGGAATATCTTTCATATGCACAAATTTCATTACATTGGGAAATATGAGTCAAAAGTTATTGCATAATATGTTGTTTGTTTCTCAACTCGGGCAGTCCGGGCAGATTTGAAAAAATCACTTTTTTAAGAAATAAAAATTTGAAATTTGTTCTTCAGATTTAAATGTACTCAAAAACCTTTGAATCATTGCATTTCAATAGTTGAGATGAAAGTTATGAAGCTTTTTAGTTTGCGGGCAGTTATGGAATCCCTACACCAAACAAAACTTTGAAGTCCTTTATTTTACTAAAATTTCAATATTTTTGAAAAAAAATAATGCTATTGGATGTAGATTGTTTATTACAATAAATCAACCATTTGGATTGGAGTTTTTTAATTTTATAACTAATTTATTGACAATTTAGTATTTTGAGTCATTCTCTACTTCTTTCTACTTACTATTTTTTTCCTATATGTTGTACAACTCCAAATGCTCTAAAAATTTTCATGTATGTAGCCAACTTGCCTTGAAGAATGAATCCAAAGAAGCACAACCATTTTGAGCATTTTTTCATAATGATTTGACCTCGTGAAGTGCAGCTGCCCCGTTTTTCACAGGGCCAAAAAAAGGATTTTTGCCACTTCCAATGCTAATATCTTGCAATCTACTTGGTGGAAATTTTTGAAATTTTTTCCACATATTCTAAAACTAGAGTACTACAAGATCCTACGGTTACATGTGTCAAAAAATGATATTTTTCAAAAAAAATTTACTTATACTAGAAATGGCAGTTTTGAAGCATTTTTGGTGAGAACATAGTCAAGGAACTTTAGGGGTTAAATAATCAAAGATACCTTATATGAAATCTATAAGGTATTTATTTGGATATAATTAACATCCTTATATTAAATACCTTATAAATTTAAGGTACGCACAAAATCAATGAATCCTTAAAAGACATTTTATGTTCAAGCTTGGTCAAACTAAACATTAGATTTCTACACTAAAATACACATTTCAAAGTTTGTGTATTTTCACAAATGGTAATAGAAGTCTAAAATTTAATGTAATCTCGTTTTTTCATAATTAAAAACATCAAATTGAATTTTATATTATTTGAAAAAAAAATCTTTGTAAAAATCATAATAATACAAAAATACTTAAAATAGTATGAAACTTTTAAGAAAAATGAAAACAATTCTGAAAAAACATCATGGTGTAATTGATGTTCTCCTTGAGCTTACACTAAGAGATATTCAATAGAAAAAGTTCAAAAGTGGTGTATTTTGAGCTTTCAAAATGCTAACTTCATAGTGTCGCAAAAGTTATAATTTTAACAATTTTGGAAAGAATTCAAACGGAGTAAAATGTAGATTATTGGAGCTACATTTTCTTAGATAAACTTAAAACATTTAAAATGAAAAAGAATGTGAAAATTCAAGTTCTAACTTTCAAAAGACATGTAGGGCTTGCAATGTCTTTAAATGTATACAATTTGTACATGTTGATTTTTCATAGCCTTCAGCAATGTACAACCCATGTACATTTTAGGAGGTGCTCCATTTTAGAGCCCTATGCTACTTCAACTTTAAAATTTTATAACTAATTCCACAAAGCTCCAAAAAATATGAAACCACTTGGGTGAGATGTCAATTCCACTTGTCATTTAAGGAAAATTTACTGAAAAATATTTCAAGATGTTTTACTTCCCGAAAAATCAGTCCCAGCTCTTAGATGCTCCATTATAGGACCTCCTACCTTAGTGACAAATTTTTGAAGTTGTAATGGAGTGGTCACTAAAAGCAACCACCTCCTGAAATGTACATTCAATAAAGCACAACGTACCTCTGTATCATGATTGCTTTAAGAGCAGACTACCTTATGTTCTATGCTCCACTTGGAGCTGACTTACAACTAAGGTAGGAGGTCCATAAAGCGACCATCTAAGCACTAAAACTGAATTTTGGGGAGGAAAAACATCTTGAAATATGTTTTAGTAAATTTTTGTCGAAAGACCAGAGGAAATGGCATGTGGCTCAAGTTGTTTCATATTTTTTGGAGCTTTGTGGGATTAGTTATGAAATTTTGAAATTGAAATGCCATAGGGCTCTAAAAGCGACCACCTCCTAGAATGTACACAGTTTGTACATTTTTGTACATTGAAGAAAGCAAAATGTACCTCTGTCTCATATTTGGTTCAAAATGCCCTGTCCAAGTTCCAGCCTCCTACTTTACACCCCCAGTAATGAACGGGGAGTACCGGCATTTAGTTACAACCTAGCCGGTTGATTTTGAGAATTTCCAAATGAGATTGAAAAGTTTTTGTAGAGGTTCCGGACAAAAAATAAGAATTTCGGAAATGGGTTGGGTAGGAAAATCAAATGCCGGCTTTTTGCCGTCCTCCCTAGGAGAATGTAGGAAAATTACCGTTTTGAAATTCATGGTTCCGGTTTTTAGCCGCCCGTGCTCATACTTTTTAGAAAATTATTTATACTCGGACATTAGATGCATAACTGCATACTTCATAGTATTCTACTATACAACTTTACACTTTACAAACCATAACTTAAGTCAGCTACTCAGTGTTGAGTAGGTGACTTAACTAACGTATAAAATTAATAAATTGACACTACATTGCTAATTTACTAATTAATACAATAGCTAGGCGCCTATGTAGCTAGCTTTTATTTATTTTCAGGTTTAGCCGTTCAAGACTTCATGCATTGATGGCCCACAACCCTATAATGACAACTAACGCTCACTCACTCAGCAATCAACACTCAGCACTTCAGAATTCAACAATTAACAGTCTACAAGTTTGGATCACAGGCCACTAGTCTAGGACTCCAAGAAGTCATGCACGCGGGCTTTCAAAAATTAGGATTTATGACTTCAGGGTTTTTTGACGTTGACTGCCTGTCTCCCTCACACCTCGACGTCGCCGTTGTCGCCATTTCCGAGATTATGCAGAGTGCAAGCAAGTCGACTTTGCTAATCTATCTATATATTTGCTTACTTCAGCCACCGGTCCTAGTTGAAGCAATGCATCTTCCTTAAATGTCGATGTCCATGAGTAAGGGACATCAATATTTAAGAGCTTGTACTCACTTGTATGCTTTTGTTGCATTGTTTTTTGCACATGTTGTTTTGATTATCTTGAAGGGTAAGGTATAACTATGATGGTAGGACTCACTCCTCTTCCCATTTTGGGGGCTGGTGGTATGTTTGTATTTGTAAGTGATGGCTTGTGCACTCCTCTCCCCATTTTCTTTGGCTAATGTTGTGTTGATATTTGTGAATGTTTAATGTTGTGTGTCATATTGTATTAACTAGCCTCCCAAAAATGGATGGACCCTCTTCTAGATTTGTGCATTTTAGGAAGGCTAAATCCTTGGCCCTAAATTTGTAAGGGCAATGCTAGGTTCAAATCCTGCCAAGGATATGGCTATATGCTAAATAATACTCTTACAAGCAAAACAAAACAACTTAAGGAAGAAAACAAAAAAATATAGAACCGACCACATTTGCGCCCTATAGGAAATTTTCTGATTGAAATTGGACAATGGCGGCAATGCCACCGAGAGAGAAATGAAGTTTTAGGAAATTGACCGGCTAATTTTGCAACCTCCCGGCACACTTCCGGGCAGATTTGAAAAAAACCGGGGTCCTTGAAAGTTTCCCAGAAATCCACAAAACTCCCCGGACTGTGCCCCCAGTGATAATCTGATATTAAAGTCCAATTTTTTTTTTAAACTAAGGTAGAACCACCTATAACTAACCAAATAAGGAATTTGGACAAATCTGAAGCAATGGAATGCAAGGTAAATATTTTTTGAGGTGTGTTGATAAAAATGATGAGGATTGAAAAAGCTTTGATAATTTTATTGCATGAATTGAATTTACTATGAATTTTGAAAGGCAAAAAGTGCTCCGGACCCATAGCCGATCTTTAGACTCTTCCAATTCCGATCATTCAAAAAAATACTTTTCCACTCACTGTTTCCTACTTTTATTTGCACTACTTTGGAACATGTATCATGAACTTTTAGTCCCAACTTTGAAAAGATGAAAAAAAACACATTCTAGCCTTGGTTGGAAACAAGTCAATCTATGGTTGGTTATGGGGCACTGGTTGGTAATGGGTGGTTATACCTTAACTTACGCCAGCCTTATCTTTTCTATGTCAAACTGTTGCAACATTGACTGGTAATAAGTTACCTCTGACCAGGTCCAATTAAATATTGTTTTTTCCCCCCCACCACTACTTGCAAACTTTTTTTTTTTTTTTTGAAACAAACTACTTGCAAACTTGCACACTTGAGTAGGTTAGGTGTTGATTACTTAGTCATGGTGGGTTTGTTCATAAGTCCAACCGTAGGATAGGGTTGGGTTGGGTCCTTGACTCCTCGTCTGGCATGTGCGTCATGAATAATTACTAAGTTATCGACAATGTCCCCCATCTGGTCGGATCCAGTCACAAGCAACCTCATTGATCATAGGGCAGGAAAAAATGAAAAAAAAAAACCCATCTCAACCACGAACTCAATATTCAAGCTGGCAATCAATACCCGCCCTGGACGGATGTTCGAGCTACCCAAAGGAACTTTTTTCATGGTTGGTTCATTTGTGACTTTTTTGAATATATGATAGTTTCGGAATAATTCCCTCCTTGAATTTGTTGGTTGATTGTTTGATTGAAGTCAACGAACGTACCAGTAACATAATAGTTCAATATCATTTTTGGGTGTTTGGAATGACCCTTGGGTTCACGTGTGAGTTCATTGGCTTATATAATTTTAAGCAGAATCCAATTGGAACCAAGTCAATAGTCAATAGTGGTACGGGGATTTTGAAGCAAATTGAAATAATTTGTTGCCCTGTGAGGACAAACAAACGGAGTAAAAGTGAGTGTAGCGCGTATAGGGGAGGCAACCCATTTCCAATCACCCGCCATTTCCAATCAATAGGCAGAGCAATATATCGTGCCAACGAACTGGGCCCCGCATGCTAGATTTACCACTGGGAAAATGCAAGAATGTTTTATTTTTTACACAATTTTTTTTTTTTGCAATTTTTGAATTTAGATTTGCAATCAGAGACCCCAAATTAGATAGGGGTCTCGAGAACATATCCTAGTGATGGCTCAATATAGGGGGCTTTTATTTACTTTTATCCTCAAACATTACCTTGCGGGGCCGAGTTCGTTGGCACGATTTATTGCTCTGCAATCAATAGACTGTTGTCTTTCCATGAAGTTGTGGCGTAGTCCCTAGAGTAGTTGTGGCTCATTATGATTGATTGCAAGGCTCTCAATATTGCAATTAGCCTATGGTCACATATAGAAAGGTCTATATCACCATTATGGGTTGAAGAGAATCTTCTACTAAAAAATGACTAGTAATTTCATTTTATGTAATAAAATTTTGGAAAAATATGCAATCCTTCCAAACTCTATAATTGTTGTACATGGGAAAAATTCCACATTCAAAAAACTTGCGCTCCAAATATGCATAATTGCTTATTATAGTACCCTCCCAAATGCATTAGTCTCCCACTTAATTCCCGCAAAGTATGTAAGTCATGTACTTTAGGCAAGTAATTGAAAGCTATTGTCACATAACAGCTTCAAGTTTGCATCTAATCATGCGCACTTTAACCCATAAATGAAGTTGAGGATGTTTTTTGGAAGCTGAATGACAAAGAATCTCTCCATTCAAGACAAAAAGTGCAACTATTCATCATCCAAATTCTGTGTGAAAAGGAAACATTGTCTACAATAATTTCACTCCCAATGGATGCTTTTGCTTTTTTTTAGCCAATAATTCACATGGTAAAAAAACAGATGATTTTCACGGTAACCGACTCATTGTTTAAGGGTTTAGATTGATTAACATGTGGTTTAATAAATGTTGGTTTCGGTGGCTTAATTGTGAATACTTGTCAAAATTAGTTTCATTTTTAGCCAATAAAAGAGGTGCTTTTAGAATATTGAACTTGTGCTTTTATAACACTCATCAAATGGAATTAGGATGGTAGATCACTCATTTTGAAC
The DNA here is from genome assembly GCA_006891605.1 of Pleurozium schreberi. Taxonomy (NCBI): domain Eukaryota; kingdom Viridiplantae; phylum Streptophyta; class Bryopsida; order Hypnales; family Hylocomiaceae; genus Pleurozium; species Pleurozium schreberi. Next base: position 24,230 of record VACF01000719.1, on the reverse strand, counting down.
CTTTTTAACCCCTAAAGTTCCTTGACTATGTTCTCCCCAAAAATGCTTCAAAACTGCCATTTCTAGTACAAGTACCAAATTTCTGAAAAACATCATTTTTTGACACATGTAACTGTAGGATCTTGTAGTACTCTAGTTTGAAAATATGTGGAAAAAATTTCAGAAATTTACACCATGTAGATTGCAAGATATCAGCATTTGAAGTGACAAAAATCCTTTTCTTGGCCCTGCAAGAAACCGACCAGCTCCACTTCACAAGGTCAGATCATTATGAAAAATGCCCAAAATGGTTGTGCTTCTTTGGATTCATTCTTCAAGGCAAGTTGGCTAGATACGTGAAAATTTCCAAATCATTTGGAGTTGTACAATATATAGGAAAAAAATAGTAAGTAGAAAGAAGTAGAGAATGATTCAAAATACTAAATTGTCAATAAATTAGTTATAAAATTAAACAAACTCCAATCCAAATGGTTGAATTTTTGTTATAAACAATCTACATCCAATAGCATTATTTTTTTTTCAAAAATATTGAAATTTCAGTAAAATAAAGGACTTTAAAGTTTTTTTGGTGCAGAGATTCCATAACTGCCCGCAAACTAAAAAGCCTTATAACTTTCATCTCGACTATTGAAATGCAATGATTTAAAGCTTTTTGAGTACATGTAAATCTGAAAAACAAATTTCAAATTTTTATTTCTTAAGAAAGTGATTTTTTCAAATCTCCGTGGACTGCCCGAGTTGAGAAACAAACAACATATTATGCAATAACTTTTGACTCAAATTCCGTATGTCATGAAATTTGTGCATATGAAAGATATTCCTTGTCCCCACATTTTGTGAAAATTTCAGCCCCAAATATGCAAAGCTCCACTCACACATACTTGCCCAAAATTTCTATGTTGCCAAATAACGCATGTTGGTCCTTAAGGGGTTAACCCCTAAAGGACCAAACAACGTTTTTTTGGCAACATAGAAATTTTGGGTAGCTCACTTCGAATAGAGTTTTCATTATTTTTCTTTGAAATTTTTACGCAACATGTGTCCGAGGAGTAGCTTTAAGGCCCAACAATTTTCATAACATTTGACTACACTGGTAAAAAGTTATTGCATGATATGTGATTTTCAGTGGTYGGCRRGCARCCCGGRCARGTCTGAAAAAATGACTTTTTTCAGAAATAAAAATTCGAAAATGATTATCTACAACTATATGTACATGAGAAGCTTTGAATTACTCCATTTTGATCAACGAGTCAAAAGTTATGAAGAGTTATTGTTTGCGGGCAATCATGGAATCTCTACGCTAAAATAAACTTTGAAGTCTTTTATTTAACTCATTTTTCAGTAAATTTGAAAAAAAATCAAAATATTGGGTGTGGATTGTTTATTACAACATTTCAACCATTGGGATTGGCAATTTTCAATTTCATAAATATATTGTTAACAATTTAGTATTTTGAATCATTCTCTACTTCTTTCTACTTACTATTTTTTTCCTACATGTTGTACAATTCCAAATGATTTGAAATTTTTTAATCATATAACCAACTTGCCTTGAAGGATGAATTCAAAGACCAACCACCATTTTGGACATTTTTTCATACAAATGTGGCCTTTTGAAATGCAGCTGCCCGGCTTTTCGCAGGGCTCAAAAAAGGATTTTTGTCACTTTAAACGCAGATATCTTGCAATCTACATGGTGAAAAAATCTGAAATTTTTTCCACATCTTCCTTAAGTATTTTGATACAAGATCCTATGGTTACATTTGTCCAAAAATGGTTTTTTTCTAAAATTTGGTACTTGCACTAGAAATGATAGTTTTGGAGCGTTTTTGGTGAAAGCATAGTCAAAGACCTTTAGGGGTTAAGATAGGCACAACCCCACCTACAAACATTCTTATATTTTTGGTTTAAAAATTCATACACGTTCAATTTCGTATCAAATTAATATGATACTACTTGTATTCTAGTGAATTCAACTATTTCTTTCACTAAGAAACAAAATACCCAGATTGCAAATCAAGTTGATCATAGGGTATTCTACCTTCTATGGAATACCGGTATGATAAGTTATAAGGTAGGAGGTCCATAAATGGCCCATCCAAGGGTTGAATTCTAGCAAGGTATTACTGCTTGAAATAATTTTTAGTAAACTTTCCTTTGAAAGACAAGTGGAATTGGCATCTAATCCAAGTCGTTTCATATTTTTTGGAGCTTTGTGGAATTAGTTATGAATTTTTGAAGTTGCAGAAAAGTGCATTTCAATGGGCTCTAAAACGGCTCTCAAATGTAGACTGCTTGTACATTGGAGAGTGCAAAATGTACCTCTAGAGCCTGTTCCATTTTAGAACCCGCTCCATTTCAGGACCTCCTACCTTATAAAAATCCAACTTGTCCAGGATTGTGCCTTCGGCTTTCAGCTTTTTTTTTTTTTTTTTTTTCAATTAATTCTTGGAATAAACTCAGGGTTTAAAAAGAAATTCAACTCGATTTGCATGGAGCTGCCTGCCACGTGATGACTGACTCAGATAAGTTAAGTGTCAGTTTGTATGCATATTGGGAGACTGAATTGCAACACAAAAATAAACTAAGAAATTATGCTTATTTGATCCAGTTGTTGGAGTGAGTGGGGAGACGATGGAGCATGGAAATTGTTATGCATGTGGGAAAGACGACGGCGCAACCATGAGCTTTCTTGTACTAGGTAGGTTAATTTATTCACTATTCTAACCCCACTCCAACTAAATCCTAACCGCCTTGTGTAGTGTGAATGCGGTTGTGGATAGGATTTGGACACTTGGATTTAGAAACTAGATAGTAGTTGTCGTAGTCGTTGTCATAGTCTCTATCAGTTGGACAAAGAGAATAAAATATAGGTCATTTGTCATTTAGTTGTTAGAGTGTTGAAGACTGTTGTATTCTTTTAAATATATAAGCGGGTTTGTCCTTGTAGCACATGCTTGGGTTTTTGAGCAAGGTCCTATTCAAAGGTCATCACATACAAGGTCGGTTGTTCTTAAATGGCCTCCATGTTAATTGTAAATGCTTATTAATACTATACCCAATTTGCCAATTTGTCAAGTTGCACCCTTATTGAAGGAAATTATCTTCTAGTATGCATTAGGCTCAAAGTGAGCACTAAAATTATATGAATTGAATGACACTAGGGTGTGTGAGAAAAGGGTACTTAAACTAGTGTATGAAATAATATTCATATTCTAAAAAAAGTGCAAAAAAATTTAGAAATTGTCTTTTTTTCATCTAATAGTAGTATCTTGCACAGTTGCACTAGAATAGTGTAGAATATGTAGAAGAAATTTTAAAATTTTTGACTGCATGGATTGTGAGATATTGCATTGAAGTGAGGAAATCTAATTTTTTGGCACCTTGCTTGCCTAGATTATTTGGCTTTGAATCTTCTTAGTTAAAATTTTTTTTCCCTATATACATGTTGAATATAAAAATATCATGTTGAAGAATTGAGTTGAAAGTCTAGGAAAAAAAATTCGAAACAAAAGAACTTCACTTTCATTTGTTAAAACAATGTTATGTAGAAGTAAGACCCAGATTAAATGAAAAACTAAGTCATCAATAGCTGTACAATTAAATTGAAACACTATAATCACAATGTTGAGATTTTTGTGGCAATGAAACTTAACCCTATTAAGCAATTTTGATTGGAAATTGTGAAAATTGCATTAAAAAATGAATCATGTAAGTTAAATTTTCAAGGAGTTGCTTAAATTGCCAGAAAACAAGATTGTCCATAACTTTATCCTCACTAGTTTGAATAGAATGAATTAAATCTTTCCATGTAGACAAGAATAGTCTCTATCATAAACAAAATCTTGAAAATTTTATTTTGACTTTTGGCAATTTACTTGGTGCTACACAACTAGCCCTATTTGGGGCTTGGCAAAACTTTTGCTTTCAAGCACCAATTAAAAAGAAAATTATATTCCTTGGAAATTGGTGTTTTCTTCTATCTTCAATTTTTTTTTTCAAAATATCATGATGCAATTGAGATTATAGGAACCTACTCAATATCCATTTGGGGGACAATGGGACTTTAGGGGTTAATGCAAGAATCTACAAACATTTAGATGAATGAAAAAACAAAGACTTTGTGTGCTTGGGGCATGATTTTGTTCATCCATAGTTTGAAATTGGAACTTCCAGTCACTAAGGGATTAATACTAGTAGATCTTCAATGGATTTGTCTTAACTTAAGGTGTCCCTCCCATCACCACTCACCCAAGCCCGCCATCATCACTACCTCTATGTCTCCAAAATCAATATATTTCTATGTCAAAGAAACAATTTAAAAAAATTGAACTAAAACAAACTTTGGCTCTTCATAACTTTTGCAAATGATAACTAAATGTTGCGTTTTTTGGTGCGTTGGAACCTATTATACTTGGCAACAAGAAAATAAGAATATTTAAATAGTCTAATAATAGTAACTAGGCAAAAAGTGGCGGTTTGGAGGGTACCCACATTAGCCTTGGAAAATCGGTTGATTATTCAATTGTGAGACTGAGAAGACTATGATTGATTTTTGCAATGACATTTCTTTGAATTGAGTTGAAAAAGTTGTATAGTTGTGTGCTGTAAAAGTACCCATCTCTTTGAAATTGCCTCTATAAATAGTTATAGAATGGATATAAGGTGATTCTTAATTGAACCACATAAACCATTGAGTGAATTGAGAAAATTTCTTTTTATTATTATTGCAGGAGCCAATCATATTCTTTCATTTCCTCCCATCCCTTTACAAGTTGCAAGTGGATGCATTTTGGAAAATCTATACATGGCAAAATAGGTGCCTATGCTCCAAATCTTTGGAAATTCATATATAATATAAAAATGCTTGGAAAACTATGAAACCACTTGCATTATGTTCCACGTCCATTTTTCTTTCTCTAAAAAATGAGATGAAAATACCATTGCCACAAAAACCTATGAAAAAGGGGGGACTAGCCCTTAAATCGGGTTGCTTTTAGAGCATACTACCTTAAGTTAAAACATTTTGTTTCCAATTAATCATGCAATGCATAGTTGAGCCCAATCTCTTACTTTTCAATCTCGTATCAATATTAAATTACTCAATTTATTTATTTATTTGACACAAATGAGTTGCTCAATTTGTGATGTTGATATTTGAAAGCTTTCCGGCATGCCTTCAATTCAATGCTTGTTGTAACAAAGAAGATGAACGGCACAAAACGTTTATAGTGTTGCTGAGAGGATCCACAAAGGTATTGGTACTTAAGTTTATCTAGAACTCGTAAGTTACACCTAGTCTAGGTTGTGTGCTTGCCGAAAGAAGCATAAAATACGTATAGTGGGAGGCCTCCCCCCAAAGGCCTCCCACTGCGTTAAGCACGCCCTCCACACACACCCATAATAGTGCCATGCACTATTACAGGTGCCAAGCACTATTATGGGGGGGGGGGTATGTCTCATAATTGAAGTATTTTTGTTAAAAGACCACACCTCATAGTGCTTAATGGATGAACTAAAACTAAGTTGTACATATGTTGGGTGCTCCTACGTTATCAAAATAATACTCTGGGAGGTCCAAATTGTCCTCCACTGCAGAAGCCAGTACGTTAGGGCAGTTCTTTTGCAAATCTATTAAAGAAAATGCGTACATTCAATGCTAAGCTTCCTTTGTAAATGTGGGAGGGCAAGTGTTGGAGTGTTGGAGTGATAGGAACACTTTACACTTAGAGGTTGGACCATTCCCCTTAAGACCAATTGCACAAATTTCAGCCTATTGTCCAATTGCAAGTGAGGATTTCAGCCTTTTGTCCAATCACAAATGAGGATATTGGGTCTCTCATACAACAAATTGTCTTGGCCTCTAAATGTAAAGCGTCCCTTATTGTAAACTTTAAGTTAGAATGGAGGCTCACATACTCATCAGGCATGAGCCACCTTGTCTCAGGAGCGAGTCTACCTTGCGCTAACAATATCATCCATGGCAAACCTAGTCAGTCAGTATCAGATAGCTTATCTTAATGCAGTCAATACAAGCGCAATGCAAAATAAGGTAAGACAGCACAAGGTGGTCAGAAATTGGAGTTTGGCCTCGCACTATTGTTGAAATTTTCAATTTTTTCCCACTTAAAGATAAGTGTGAGAAATAGTGAGAGCAATTGAAATCATATTTTTTTTTGATAAAGTATGAATTTACTAGGAATTTTTGAAGTGTTCAGGTTTCCATGGCACAACAGGGTGTGTAGACCACCCCATAGCCAACAAAATCTGAATCCATGATGGTCATCTCACTACCTAATGCAATCACAATATTTTCTAATATGGAATGCTCAAAAAGTCAATCCCTGTAATGAATTTCACACTGACAAGTTGAAAGTGCCTTATGTGGTCACTAATCACTCCATCACTATCATGTAAGACATTGATTGTGGCCCAAATCTCACAAAACTAAAAAACCTACAATGGGGCCACTTCATAGGTGACCACTATGGAAGAAATAATTGCAATGGGCTGTCTTACCTTAACTTAGCAAAGCTTGAATAGCATTGATTCCACCAAAGTCCTTGTCTTTAATATAAAAAAACTTAAGTTACTAAGGCCACTTGATTCAACCTAAGGGAGAGGCACCCAATAGCATCCTTGTACCCAATGCCGTCCAAATCTGCAAGACATAATCATTTCAGGCTATAAATGTAGGTAGGTGATCTATGGCTCATTTCTTTGACCTAAAATAATAAGCAATTTACAATCCCACTACATTTATGTTCTAGAATGAATGCCTGTCCTAGAAACAACAACATTGGGTACATGGACACCATTGGGTGCCTCTCCCTTATATATATATATATATATATATATATATATATTTAATTTAATTTTTTTTATGAATTAAAAAAAAAAAAAAAAAAAATTCTGTAATGTCACAGGGCCTTGCAATTGATTCATTCTAACAGCCTTTTGGAGACCTCATTGGAAAACATCTTCAGGCTCTTTTGGTGTTTAGTTGACAACATCTTCCCACCTTATCAAAGGATTGATTCAATTAAAAGTGTATATGTATTGTGACAACAAGAGGAAGATTGTGACTTCACATAATAATAGGCCAAGTCTTTCCTCAAAAAGCAGGTGTGGACAAGTTGAAACACAATGATGTAGGAAACATGTACGTTAATTATTTAGTGTGGACACATGGTGTATGCAGAATCATAAGTAAAATTGACCCACCAAAATACACCTTACTAGTGACTGACTAATTCCACTAATAATGTTCAGTTCTTTTAGTGGTCACTTTCCTCCTCTACGTTAGTGATTAGAGAGTGTCTTTTAACCCCTAAAAGATGTTATTGTTTTCTATACGTTCTCCCCTCTTGTATACTCTAGGAAAAATTGAGTAGCACATGAATTCCATTCAAGTTGTAAATTTCAGATCAAATCACAGTCATACTATTGGTCAACTGAGAATTTTTGGGGAATTTTTGAGTGTTTAGAGAGGATCAAATACGTTCAATATAGGGACAACATACGCCAGCTCTTTTGGTGGGCAACATCCTTTAGGGGTTAAGAAGGAAGGATGGAAACCTAGTTAAGTGTGTCAAACAGGATGGTCCAATTCTCATACAAGTATCAGGTCTTGCAACACATCATGAATATAGATATCTGTATTTCTGTAAGTGCACTTGTTCCATTACATTTGGTGACTAAACACTGTTGATTAAATTACATCATTTTCCTGCAACAGTTTGTTTCTGACTTTGGAATGAGTGGTGAATGTGGTTCCAGACATTTATTTGGAACCTGGTATTTATTTTTTTAAATGAAATGGCAGATTTTCAATCAAATTGGTGCACAGCAGTATCAATCACCCTAAGTTAAACCAAAACCTCAGATGCTAGAGGCAGTTCTTGGCACTTGGGTGTCACAACTTTGGCACTCTGAAACATGAGCATCTTAGCCTCTCATGAAAACACAAGGACAAGGGGGGTACTATCAGTTATGTTTTGTCCTTTTATGCAGCAAACAAAAATGCAGTCTTTTTCTGTTTAATTTTGGGTATACTGTAAGTGTAGGGCAGGGTCAGCGGAAAACAATGCTAAAATAAATGCCGAAATTTGAGGGAAATTATTTTTTCAAAAAACAAAAAAAATAGAATGGTGAAAAAAAAAATATTGAAAAAAAAAAAAAAAATGGGCAGAGAAGTGCCAACCCTGTCCTACCCTTCTGGTGAATTGTTTGACAATCCAAACAGGGAACCTCTCTTCCGCATGACCACAGGAAAATGTAAGTAACATAAGGCGTGTTGGGCTGTGTTAGTTACAAATTTTTGAATTTTTGAATATTTGGGTAATGAACACGACCATCTTTTTTTTTAGAGACCTAATCATGCATCAGGTGCAAGAAAGGTTGTTGAATTGTCATGAATTGGTCGACGGCGTCTTCTCGGACATAATCTTCATAGCTACAAATCTTTATTGTTAGTGCAATTGACAGGAATTGTAGATCAATCACAGCAAGTTACAATAGAAATGATACAATGGATTCATAACACAGTGAGTGAGTCGGTGTGTTCGATCGTGCACTGACGGAGACGACGATGCAATTTCAAATTGTAAGATTATGACTTCGATTTGTGTTGATGTATGTGTGGGTGAACGTTTGGTGTAATCGTGCATGATCGGTGGAGAGGATCTGGGCTGGCAGATTTGTGGGCTTGAAGAAATCGCATTAGATACTGGAATATTATGCAATCCCAAATATTTTGTACAGGACTGGAGGTGAGGATATCAATATGTGAAGCATCTAGCATCATCTAGGTTAACCTCTTCATTGTGCGAAATGACCCCATGGGTTGTTGAAGGGTCACTGTTTTCTGATTCTTTGTGCAAAATTTCTTATTGAGGATTAATTAACCATTAAATTAAAATGTGAGGATGATGAGACCAAAAAGTGGTCTATGGAAGCATGAGACCTATTACCATGAACCATGATAGGACCTATCACCAAAGTACTTTGTCAAAAATGATCTAGTGGCTGAACCCATAGGTGCATTCTTCGTTTCTTCGAAAGTCATATGTAGGCCACTTTAGGATGTAATGTTTGGCCTCAACGACCTTCAAGGGTTTTTAGTGTTTCAATAATGAAATTTTTAATTGATTCAAAGTAGGCCATCAACATGTTCATGCTAGAGTTTATTTTCAGATTTTTTTATTTGTTTTTCATGAATAGGTGAATCTAAAAATTATATATTTTGGGGTTCACATGCATAGAAAGATGTTTTTGAAACACTTGTACCTGTATTTTACTTCATATTGGTCATGATTCAAAGTAAGATCCATTTTCATTCAAAAGAAATTGAAATCGATACTGTGTCTCTGAGGAAAGCACCAAGGCACACGTGTTAGCTTCAGACTGGGATTGAGAACGTAATACGAAAATCATTTTGCAGAAGAGAAAATAAGAGGAAAAATTAGTTCACGGCAACGGGGACTCGGCGAGCCTCTTGAAGCAATCCCTGAAAGGAAGAAACGCGATCAAACTTCATTCATTGCCCCAAAGACGTTGAAAATAGATGATTTTATACTGTTTGTACATAAAGTACAAAAATGAATCAAAGTAGGCTATACTGGATATGCTTACTTTGTCAGAATGCAATTAAGACCTAAGCGTCCTTGCAGTTCTCTCCAAAACTGTTCTCAAAGCACATCTAAAGACTCAACAGAGGTGCGAGCCTACTCCTACCCCCCTCTATTCTTGCTCACGGCTCCGAACTTACCGCAACTGCGATGTAGAGCAAAGCAGGCCTGAGGCATCAGCCCCAACCACAGCAAGATCACAAACCGGGCACAGCTTGTTTGCGGTTTCTGGAACGAACCGTGCTTTGCAGTATGGACATGAAATATCCTTGCTGCCACGGTAAATTGGAGTGTACGTAGCCCCACAGACGACAAAAGGATTTCGGGGATCGTAGTTCAGCTTCATCTCATCCCTTGGATTCTTCTCACACACTTGCAAAACCTGCACAAGAAAAAAAGGTTATGAACGTTGTAATAACAAATCAATGGAGCAAAAGACAACTCTAAAGTGTAAGTGTGGAAGTACTCTTCGCAGTGAGTACAATAGTGGTGATCCAAGTATTTGGCAATTAAAAGCTAATAAGATTTCCTTGACCCCAAGAATTTTTCACCCCAATCAATGTGATGATGAAAGTCTTCATTTGGACAAAGGTWCGGGGTTTAACCTGGCGCGCCTTGCTGGCCACCGGTGGAGACAAGTTTAACTCCAGTAGTCTTCGTGCAATTGACGCAGCAGTGTTGTAGTTCTTGGCCTTGAAACATATCGACATAGCTGACTGCAGACTCAATTTCAAATGAGTGGGTTGCAATTGGCAATGAGTGAAGTAAGCAGAGAGCTCAGATTGGCGCTGTAAATCATCTTTCAATGCTGGTTCTTTCCTCTTCAGTTCAATTCGAAGTGCCAAAGTATACTCCTTGGCAATCCCAAGAAGYTCTTTMACCTCGTCCACTTCCTTRCGCGAGTCCACTACCACAACTGGGATTGTATGCAGAATATCCAGGAACAGCCTGAAGAWTCACCTCATAATTAGATAAGCTCAGTCAAATCGATGATCATGCGAAGAACTCTTCTGAGGCAAAACAATTACAAAAGGCACGTATAACTGCAATACAGGACTCTAAAACCTAACCGGAAAATTTGAGCCTGAATACATACCGAAGGGCTTCTGTGAACTTGCCCCCTGTAGTTGTTGTGTATGCAACCTTGAGCTTCTCTTCAAGGGAAGAAAGCTTGATTAAAACAGCAGGTGATCCTTTTGCGTTGACAGGAGAACTTTCAGTCCATCCTCGCTCCAGAAACTGAGGCAGAACTGGTACAGATACTAGAGTAGGMAGGAGAGATTGACTAGCAAGATTGAGGTCCAAGAAAACATTTCTCAAAGGTGAGAAGTTTTTAATTCCAAGTTGGCGATTTAGCAGTCTCATTGCTGAATCAAAAGAGCCTGCAGCTGCATGTTCTCCAGCAAGAGAAGAATTTTGAATCCAGCTTTGGCWTTTTGGAACTCCCACAGTAGGAGTGACAAAGTAGGCAGCCTCGGGTGCAACCTCTGGCACATTCGCGTCAGCTGGTATTTCCAAATCCTCCATTTCCCATCCTCCCTCCTCCTCCTCATCTGATCAACACGCACGGGGATGAAGTATAAGCGTGGAGTGAAGCAGATGTAGAATACAAGGAATTCTCCATAAAGTTAAGAAGTTGCTGTAAACACACATGACAAAAAAAAGTATCGTATTATACCTCTGTCCTCTTCATCGACGACAATCACCCCATCTCCATTCAGACCCTCCTCTGGCTCAACAATATCTATTTCCGCTCCCCAAGCTCCTGCMGCTCCATCCTCATCCTCCATATCAGTTGGACCAGCAGTCTCTGCAAAAGCACCCTCAAAGAAGCCCTTGCTGACCACCAACAACGGCCAGTTATTCTCTTGAAGAATGGGTCTTGGGGGCATTAACAAAACTGATTTGTCTTCCCCAGGAAGGGAAGGAACATTKTCACCAAGCTGCTGTTCTAACTCTTCAGCTACCTCGGTCAATCCATGGACCTTAGCTGTGGCATATGCCAAAGGCAAGTGATTGGATTCCTCCAAAATCCTCACTCTTTCTTGGACATCCCCGAGATAGAGAGCATTGTGGAACCGGCCCATGACATCGTTGCGCATCTCTGCAATCTTCAGCATCTTCCCAAGCTTCTCCACGTTGCCCGTTATAAGATACAAGAAAGACAGTCTCTCAAAGTTCTTTGTCTTCTGGTATGCGTATTCCACAATCTCATGATTTCCCTGAAATCAAGTTGAAATTCAATTAGTCCAACAAAGCCTTAGCTCTCTTGGCCAGATTTAAAGTCTTAAACCGCTGATTTTGTCATTTGACAGGGTCATCAAATTTCAAATCTCATGTTACTTTCATTTAACCCGAGTAAAAAGATTCTATTTACACGACATAGAAGGGAAATAAAAATGGTGTAGAAACTGCTGTCTCTTGCTCTCTCTCGTCCACTGAGAAACAGTTGAGACAATATTGCTGTGAATAGCCCATTGTATAGCGGAATACATGAGAAAGTCGATGAGCTTTTAGAGCTCTGCACTGACGGTTGGCAAGTACAAGCAACAGAACACATTGCGGCTGTGACATTYACCTGGCGTAGAGCCTCCACGCCAAGGCGGTGCCAGCAATCCTTTTGGTCAATCTCTTTAGCTGACGCCACCGCTACTTCGGTGTTCCCACACTCGATAGCCAAGTTAAAGCGAGTCTGCTCATCCTTGACAAAGTGCAAAGCAACCTCCGGGAAACCTTTCTGCTGTAAATATGCAATAATGGACTGCCCGCAGAGCTGCAAGCTTTGGATCATTTGTAACACCTACAGAGCAAGAACCAGTTTCTTGATCACAATCAATAATTGGGAAAATAAAAGCCATTGGAGGTATTCAAGCCAGTGAAGATACTTAGAGAAGAGAAAAAATTGTATTTAAACCAGATCATTCACTTGTCACGAGCCCTACATGTGAACATGATGTTGAAGAACTACACTGCAAATAGCTTACCTGGTCAAATTTGCGCTGTATAAGAGCTAGCTTGAATGTGTACTCAGTAGCGTCGATTTGGATAACCCGGTTCTTGCCATCCCGGTCCAAGCAATAAATTGAATTTCCGCTAACTTTGGTGATGTACACAGGAACATCTAGAGTTCGGATAATCCCGCTGTCTCCATTTGGCAAGCAGTACTTGATGTGATTGAGTGTGGTATAAATGAAAACACCAGACTCATCCCACGCCCCACTTTTCACACGAATAGTCTCATGAACTGTGCACTTCTGCACAAGCTTCTTGGTGGCCACAACTATGGCATGCTTACTGAGCAGTGCAACATGCTCCATGTCACTTGACCACACTACATACTTCACAAAGGGAGTGCTGACCTCTCCCAGTGTGGCGCGTTGCTGCAGATCGAAGAGCACAACTTTGTCCTCTGACCTACAGAGCAGGTTTCCAGTTCCTGCATAAAAGATGACATCCGTGCTTGGAGATGGAAGAGTGACTTTCTTGGTCACTTCGTTTCTCAAATTCTTGATAAGAACCTGATAGAATCAGCCCGCAAACTTCAGTATTTATTTAGGATGCCTGATGTAGACGTCTAATCTTTTTAAGAAAAAGTGAAATTCGTAATTCTTAGATGACGACGAGAATTCCCAAGAACTCGGGTTTCTGGATGAAACTGTCGTCTCACGTAGGACAGTAATCAGGATAACTACAAAGATGCAATATTCCACACATAGACTTTCCGTGCTGCACTCGCTCAAACAATCTCTCAATTCCTAGAAGAAAACCGGAAACCTCACCTCCAGAGACAAACAGAGGCTGAGATTTGTGGAAATGGACGCCCCGCACAGGTCCATCGTGCTCATCGAATCGATCGATGAGTGTGCCCATTCTGTAGTCCCACAACTGAATAATGCCGCTGTGCAAGCTGGCCAGGATCCATGGCCGGCGCGGGTGAAAGCTCAGGCCCTTCACCCGATTACTCTTCGTCTCGAACTTGGTCAACATTGCGCTGTACCGGAGCTTTCAATCTCTCTCTCCCTAAAAMAAACTAGAAGGGGGGAGATCCAAAACAATACAACAGCAGAGCACAAATTCCAACACACACATACAAMAACCCAAACAACCCTGGCAATCCTTCTCCAAGCTCGCGATTCGTCGTCACACCACCAGATCGATTGCCGCAACAATGATTTCGAACTACCAGTGCGTCTCGCAACCCGATCGCAGCACCGAGGGAGCTCCACCGCGGAGCCTGAATCAGTTTTCGGCAGATCGCAGAAGCAAACCACGGCACCCCCGCGACTGCCCTTGCTCTGCCAGAATCAGGGTTGCCTTATTTTGTTAGCACGATGATGAGAGGTATTCATTCATCCATTCCTGAGTTTCATCCGTCTTGTACTCGTATTTCTGTCCAACCAGACGGGGGTTGTGTCATGTCCGCTCCTACCTTTCAAATGATTGGGGCTSTCACTCCCTATGACACATTTGAGGTACTACCAAGCAAGTTATTCTATCCATCTCAAAGAGTGCACCGTAAGCAACGTACCTTCCATTCTCAGACACTTAAAAAATTAGTCTTGAATGAAAATTTCCATGACTCAAAACAATCACAACTTTTGAAAAGCAGCCAATGAGAGCTGAGACATTTCATGCTTCATGGATGATGTCCATTCAAAATGAGTCTAATGTTACATACATACTATCCTATGTTTATAATTTTAAAAATTTGTAAGATATTATAATAGCATCGGAAAGCTACATAACCACTTGGGTTGCATTTTCTTGAGTTCGCTAATATTTTCATCAAATTGTTTTGGTCATTCAACCTTTTACGGCAATGGGACTAATAAAAGTGTTTCATTTAGGTATTGTTACCTTATGTTGCTAATGTTCCTTACTTACTTTCTAAAAGAATCATTGTATGCTTGCCTTGGTGATCTAGAATGATATTTTTTGAATACACCAAAATCTATATAATTCATAAAATGTTGAATTGGCAATATTGAATAATTTTTGTTTACTTACAAGAAACCATAGTTGTTCATCCAAAAACACTTCATATTTCAATAGCAATATGTTTGTGATAAGGAGTAGTTATCTACTTCATAAATTTAGATTGAAGGATTGATATGTTTTGTATAAAGGTGAATATATTTTGTATACAAATAGTCTATCATGTTTGCTTCCTTGTGATCCAGTACTTTTATAGGTTTAGAAATCATGTTTGCTTCTTTGAGGCTTTGGCTTTGTGACTTTGGCCTCGGCACACCAATTGAAGGTAGTCATGAGTTCAAACCCATGAGTAACATGGTACTTACTAACAAAGTCCACCAAACTATGGCGAAACTGCATCAATTGTGCTATCAATTGAATAGGTATGTTAACCAAGATTGCATAAAATATAGGTATGTTGTAGTTTCGAGGATTTGCACATGGTATGCCATTTATCATTAGATGTATTTTGAGGCCTTTAGAAAAGTGCAAGTTCCCAAATTGTGGGAACTCTGGGAAGCTGGCCACATAGGCAATTTAATGTGGTTAAGAGACTGTCACATTAGACAATATTAATTAAATAATTTTTAAATAATTTTTAAAATAATAATCAATTGTTTTTAACTTTTCTAACTTCTTGAAAAAAAATAATCATGTTTTTTAATTTAAATATTTTGACTTGCAGTGGTTGTTTCACAATGTAGGGAACATGGAGGAGAAAAGCCTAGAAACAACCTCAAAACAGTCTTTTGGAGACCCCCCAAAATAGCTAATGTCTAATTGGTTTCTTTCAAGCAAAACCAAAGGAGGCAAAGATTGATGATCACTTTGTTTTGTGAAAGAGTTGCATTACGTACTAAGACTACATCTACAATGCTATCTTGACAAACAACACCTATATTAGTAAATGGAGGGGCATTCCACGAAACGTGCATAGTGGAGGGTTTCTTTTTGAACAAATTAATCCAATGCAAAGCCAACAATCCAAACGTGAAATAGATTTTTTGCATTATTAAARTAAATAAATAACAAGATTCTACAAAAAAAAAGACTTTTCATGCAAACAAGGGAAGGTTACATTGATTGGCACACATTACAATATGAAAAAGATATGAGAATAATGACTATTTTATAGTGAATCAACTTGTGGGCCATTCATATTTTACAAATTTGTTGATCCCAAGTGGTCACATATCAAAGCCGTGGAAGTGCCGGACCCCATATCAATTGTGTTTGAGAGCATTTTTTTATTAGAAAACATTGTGCACTTGCTACAATATCAATACTGTGTCTTCCGGGGGACATTGCAGACAATTGTGGTCTTTGTGTGCATTCATTGAAGACTTACACTACAAGAAAAAGGCGTGTTTTAAGAGAGTTTTTAAGTATAGTCCTAGAAACAAGATTTTAAGTAATGACCTTTAAGAAGATTTTCAATAAAAATTTACTTAAAATACATGCATTTTAATTTTAAGTAAATTCTTACTGAAAATCTCCTTAAAGGTCATTACTTAAAATCTTGTCTCTAGGACTACACTTAAAAACTCTCTTAAAACACCCCTTTCTCTTGTAGTGTTATAACCCAAAAAAACTTCCTGTGCGCAATACACTACAATTGTCATTGACTTTGTTTGGATTGATTGTCGAGGAAGGGTTTTTGTCCCAATCGGAAGAAGAAAACAATGGTGCTCCACAATTATAGGAGGAAACCTTGGAGCTATCCTATGTATGAATCTATATATGAATAGTACTTCATATATAGGGAGCTCATATCAAGTTCCCAATGTAAATTCCCCGTGAGTCTCAAATTTCCCATCGAACTTTAAAATTTGACACCTATAAAAACTTTTCTATTTCACAGGTATTTTGGACACATTTTGCAACTACACATACACAAGAAAATTTGAGATTAGTTGGCTACTAACACCAAGAACTTGATATAAGTTCCCTAAGCTTTACTTGGAGCTAGACATCAGATACAGAAACATTGACCCTACTTTAGTACCTGCCGTTGAATTGAAGATGAAGTGTCCAAACTGGTTTTAGAAGTCCTCGCACCAGGGTTGTTCTTGTTCCTCTACTTATTTCCTGACGGGGAAAAAACCCATGGTGTATAATTCCATCAAAGACCGGTTGCCATGGGATGTGTCGTGTCAGTCCACGCTGTGACCCTGAAAAAGTCGTATGTTTCAAAAAAAAAAAACTGGTTTTAGAAGTCATTGTGGAAGACACGTGCACTTCCTTTACGCTCATGCTTTTGGGTCTAATTGTCAAATTTTGTGCTTTGTCTGTTAAATTAATCCTAGCATTTAGCCACCCTCTTTAGTTTTCCCAAGAGAATGTCATGGGATTAACATCAAGTATGAGGATCTAGTGATTTTTCTTGTGCGTGCTTGAGTGCAATTTCAATTCCACTAGAATTTGGATTGGATTGTTAATGCAGAAGCAATGGTGGAGAATATGAGAAAAATGAAAGACAAAGGCAGCTACAATGGCTACTATCGCCTTAATCCTTAAGCAACATGTGTAACCTGAGGGACTTAAAATATGTTTGCACTTGGTATTAGGGGTGATGTTTGCAATGTGAATTTGGTCCCAAAGTAGATTTGAATTTGTTCCTGAAGTGCTTAGTAACAACACTCTCTAATACCAAGTGCAAACATACTTTTAGTTTTCAGAATTTTTTTATGAAAACCTGTCTAATAATCAACTACATGTGAACTTCTTGATATCATTCTCTATGACTTTTCAAGATGCATCTATCAATTTGCATCACAATTTGAAATTATAGTTTTTGCATTGGAAAACTTGATAAGAAATTTGAATAGTAGCTTTGAGGTTGCCCATGGCCTTGAATATCAAAGAAGTTTTGAGCATGGTGGAAGCTTCATCATTGATTGTTCATTTGAATAAGCCACAAAATTTGGCAATCAAGTTTGGACAAACTTCCTAGGGCCTCAAATGTCTTAGATTGAGCATTACAGAAGGTCAAAGATGACTTTGGGTGGCCATGGCAAGAAGTGTCCATGGCAATCTTGACTTTCTTTACTATTGAGGGCTCTTGAAAATGAGTCTCAAATACACTAGATCTTGAAGAAAAAATCTCATTGAAAATTTATTTAAAAAAATTGTAGAATAGATTTTGAGAAGCAATAAATTGATTAGGGTTATGTATGCATGTTAGGCCTTTCAAGTGAAATATTTTTTGATGACCAATTTTTTAGATTTCACATGTCAAAGAGGATTGAAAGAGTTCAAATCACATTTGCAGTTTTAACACCCTCATGATCAAACATTATAATCTTTCATAAGTGATATTGTTGTTTTCTTTTCTTATGTTGTCTCTAACATGTCTAGTTTGAATTTGTGCAGTTACAAGTCAAAAAAATTGATACAACTCACCAAAATGTTGAATCTTTGTTCAATTTAGAACAAATTTTTAGAGGCTCAAAAAAGGCCTTGCATTTAAGGATTAACCTCAATGCTGCTACTTATTATTAGATCATTGACTTTTTTACAACTAAGATCTAAATATAGTATCATCTTACACACACTCAGAATATCTATTGAGATTTTTTCTTGTGAATATATAGCTATTTGACCTGGATATATTCACAAGAAAATCTAATTGGAGACAATCTATAGAACAACATTCAAACTTTATACAACACTCGGCTTGGATTATTGCAATAAACAACATCTTTCACTCCCCATTTGGTCTACATATAATATATTCAATACTTGCAATCACCTATGGTAGAGGGACCCATAATCGATCAAATAAGCAATTATGGATATAATCAAGGGTAGTGGTAGGCAAAACAAATATTTTGAAGGGTGCATTGATTAAAATTGCAAAAACTTTGGTAATTTTATCTCTTACAGTGAAATTACTATGAATTTTGAATGATCGAAGTTGGGCTTGACCCATGATCAACATCTAAAGTCATCCAATTCCAATCATTCAAAATGTGAATTAATTACCTTTATTATTGATGAAGTCCCAAATTCTTGAAAGTCTTTGAAGTATCTTGACAATTCATAAATTTGCACCATAATTCTTTTGCAAGCCACAACTCCTTGTTTTGTGCAACTCCTTGTTTATATGATGTGTTGAGAATGGCTTCTTTGAAAACAACAATATGAGGTCTGCAATGATTATAAACTATCCCGGGTGATGGGGCAGGTAAGGAGCTTTTGTTGGATCCATGAGGTTCCCTATCAATTCTCCATATTGACATTTCTCGCATGGGATCTCTTTGTGCTATGGTAGAGGGACCCATAACCGATCAAATAAGCAATTATGGACCTGATCTAGGGTAGTGTTAGGCAAAACAAATATTTTCAGAGGTACATTGACTAAAATGATGGAAATTGCAAAAACTTTGGTAATTTTATCTCTTACAATGAAATTACTATGAATTTTGAAAGGCCAAAGTTGGGCTTGCCCCATGATCAACATGTAGATTCATCCAATTCTGATCATTCAAGAACTACTTTCCCGCTCATTGTTTCCTACTTTCTTGCTCACTTATGTGTCATGAACTTATTGGTCCAAACCTTGAAAAAATAAAAAACACGCATTCCAAGGAGAAAATGGAAATCTGTTCCGCGTTGGTCGGAAATACAACACCCTATTGATTGGTGATGGGGCGCCGGTTAGGAATGGGTCCCTCTACCATACTACACGAGGAGGAAGTTAGTTCCTCTCTTGTTCCTAACAGGGATTACCAAGGCGTGTAATTCCCGGGCTATTCCGCCAAGTTGCTTTGGTTGTTGTGTTGTGTCAGTCTAGGTGTAGCCCGGAAGGGCTGTATGTTTACCCCCCTCCCAAAAAAACAATATGCCATGGCCTTTCGTTGAACATTTCATCCATTATTAACCTTTAAACGACTGGTTGGTGACTGTGAAAATCATCAATTTTGATACCCTAGGAATCATTGGTTTAAAAAAAATCCAAAAGAATGCATTGAAAGTTAAACTATTGTAGAAAATCTTCCCTTTCTACTCCTAATTCCAAGGATGAATGGTTGCACTTTTGTCCTACATAGAAAGATGCTATCTCATTTATCCACCGGAAAATGGCCTTGGCGTAGTTTATGGGTTAAAATCATCCAAGCATTAGGAAAATTTTTAGTCCTCAAAGAGATTGCAAGTTTTGCACCCCTGTGATGCAATTAGAAAATAATAATAATAATAATAATTTTTATTTTTAAAAATTTGGAATTTGATGTTGCACTATTGGTGCCACGTCAGCATCACATCAGATTGACTATTTTCTAAATGTTCTTTTTTGCAAAAAATAATATTTTTTTATTTTCACGTATTTGCACAAATGCACAATTGCACCAGGGGGTGCCAAAAATGAAGTCGTAATAGCCCTCTGCAGGGTTGAAATTTTTCCTAATGTATTCTTCCAAATTTTAATTCAAGTTTCATCCAATTGCAATGAGATCGTTCTTGAAGTTCACATCATATGCCGTTACTATGTGGTCATTGGAACTCACGATGTCCAATGWATAGAGGGTTATTTAACTCTAGGTTGATCGGTCTCATTTATTTAGTTGTTGACCTACTCAATTACTCTTGCCAATTATGTCCTAAAATTTCATAYAAAATTCTCTGAGTTGCCTTGCCAAGAACGAAATTGTCCTTTTCAAGGCAAATTTGACAACTAGGCCATCCTCCTCCTCCTATTAGAGCATCCCCACCAGGAGAGTTCCCTAACCCTATCCGGATGAAATTCATTCGGATAGGGAAGACTCCCCTCCCACTAGCATCCCCTATCTTTAAAATTTGGGGAATTGGAAGGCCCAATTCCCTAAATTGGATGGGGGATAGGGAATTGGAAAATGGTAAACCCTATTCTTGAATTTACTATTGTTGCATGATGTGTGCTCCCATGACTTGGCGTTGGACTATTACTTTTCCCTTGTTACTATATTTACAAGTGCATCTTGACTTTACCTTGCCTAGATTTAGTATAAAGAATTGATTTGGGGAAGAATGGGTGGGAAGCCGCTTCCCCATCCCTATAATTTTGAATGAAGAATGGGGATAGGGATGGAGAAGAGGCTCGTGGGGATGCTCTTACTTTCTCCCTACTCATATAGAAGCACTCAATAATTTACTTTTGTTTGTCAAAATGGGAAGATTCTTTCCTAGTTACTCGAGTACTAAACATCTTGGACCTATGAGGACTTTGCAAGCACATGGAACTCCTTGAAATTGCGCTTGAAATCTAGTAATCTAGCAGCTTCTACTACAGTATCAAAAATCGGTTGAACTTRTCATCAGCTAGCAATGAGAAGTCTGTGCAAGCTGTGACCAGTGTCAAAGAGTTTCAGCAAAGCTAGAGATTACAAGTCAACGGTCTCACGTGCTATATAGTACCGGTACTGGAGTGTTCCTCCACCTCCCAGGTTCCCACTTTCAAATTGCAGTCACTCAGAGGAAATTCATTATGAATTCATGCTGATTAGAATCCTGATCTACATAGATTTCACTCTTGTGCCCAATTCAATTCAAGATCTCTCCACAGGTCAATAGCTAGCGTCGTCTTTATATTAATTTCCCAAATACCCCACTCCTGAAAATGAAGCAAAATTTAGAAAAATAACAACCACCAACTCCTACAACCTTAATATTGTACCTTCATTATCTTCATGTAGTTCACTCGTCAGCAATTCGTCGATCATGTCCTGGCTACTTTGAACACCAACTGAAGTTAGTTTCCCCCCCTTACACGAGGTAATTAAGGTTTTCTTGTGAGTTAGAGAGTACGTTTTGATTCCATCTCTTTAATTTCAGACACTGGGCGTTAATCAATTGTGAGCTGCTGTGTAATGCAAACGACATTCAAAAAACTAAATAAGATTCTTAAGACCTCGGGATTGTTTGGAGGACTTCGTGCATTAGTCAATTGCTAGATCCTCCTGGTCGCTTGGTTCAATTCGGAAGTTTTTCTGTGTACATACAGAGAATCGATCTGGGGTGAGATCCAAATTTCAGCTGGGATGGCTGGAGTACGTGAGGAGACCCAGTCGAACTCGTGCATTTCATTTGCGTTTAATTGGGGTTTTCGCATGCAAGTTGGAACAATTAAATTTATGTGCTGTACAGTACAAGTGCATTCTAGCTACCCATCTTAATTAAAGCTTCGTCTATATATGCGGACCATGTTTCTACTCCTGTAGTGCCATACCCACGTGAAAATTGAGTAAACACTCAGTAGAAACGCTCAGTAGAATCACCTTAAACAGACTCTTCATGAATTGTCATTCTTACGAAACCGAGTTCGTCCTTCTTTTGGGATTCACTGGTTTCTTTGGCACAAGCAGGTCAAGCGAGACTTCTGTCAAACTTGTGTACTGTACTGTACAAGAGGGGGATTCAAAGGTTGTAATTAATGTTGTATGGTCCAAATTGAAAAGGATATTTCCATTACTTAGCTTGATTTTGTCAAAGCGTAACTTAAGCATAAATCAGTCTCTTCAAGCAATAGGAACCTGCTCGTTCTCAACAGTTATGTAAGCCGTTAGCACTCCACTCAATCGAACAGCATGCTTTGGTAATGAATATCCTTGCGCTTTAAAGTTAGCATTTGTTGTCGGTAAAAATTTGAACGTAAGGTAGGGAACCCAAAAGCGCCACAAATTGGTATTGTGCCTAGTTACTATTTTTATACTCCGTATTAGGCTAGTTAGATTTTCATATTGTCTTGTTGGCAAGTGAAAGGAGGTTCCAATGCACCAAAGAATGCAACATTTGGATACAATATGCAAAAGTTGTGAAGGGTTAAAGTTTGGATCCAAAAGCATTTCTTCCACATAGGTACATAATTGATGTAGTGTGCTAAAAGTACCTTTGCTCTGAAATTGTCTTGTATGTTATACATGGGTACATATTGGAATTTTTAGTGTATCTAATAATAAACAAGTGAATAAACAAGTGAATAATACACATGACAGTGGAGTAGATGCACTAACTTTTTGATTCCTTATTGTTAAAAAAAATTGATTAAAAATTATTTTGAAGTTAAAAAACTTGTTGAAAATCTAGATCAGTGTTTGTAAGATTGCTTAATTTCTAAGCTCTCCAACATCCATATGTGGGATGACAAATACAATGTTTTTTCTATGGTGAACATGTGGCTTGGTTTTAGATTGGCAAATTTTTATATTTTATTGTAGAAAAACAATAGGAGATTCCTATATATATTTGAAACATACGCCCCTTGTGGACATTAGCTGGACTGACACAACACAACAATCAAGGCAACTTGGCGGAATAGCCTGGGAATTAGTACACGCCTTGGAAATCCCCGTCAGGATCAAGTGAGGAACTATAACTCCTTCTTTATTGCACTAATACAAAGAGCCCCCATGCAAGCAATGTCAGTATGGGGAATTGAATCGGGATCCTCATGGATTCCACGGAAGTTCCTACTTGCCCTATTACCCGGCCGGGTAGTTTAAGGTCATTGCAAAGTGATTCCAATATTTTGAAGACTATCATTTGGAAATTGTACATGCAAAAGTTACAAAGAATAAAAAAACAATTTGATAGACGTTTTAAAAATTGTGTCTTCAAGAATCTAGGTACTTATTGATATAGGAGATGAACTCAATGAGATAATCTTGTAAGAATGTTGCAAACCTAAAACGTCCGATTAGTGACTTAACTCTTAATAGAATAAACAAAGAATACACTTATTGGTATAATAATTAAAGTATTGAGTTGATGACTGCCTTTAGTTGGTGATGCCAAGAGACTGGGTCCTTCCATGGAAATGTGGCGCTTTTAGGCACCTCGTGCATTTGAGTGTTTCTACCTTAGGGCTTGTTTGCAGACTGGACTAGACCTCCAACGGGGCCAAGAAGGTTGCATGAGGAAATTGGCAATCCGGTCCCTCTCCAACTCTTCCATCCTTGAATTTAGGATTTGCAAACGTGCTCTCCTTCCCATCAACCCAACTTACTATTTTCATAAAAACGATTATCCACTTGTCTCCTTATCTTTCCTATTCCAAGACTTGTCTTTATGGTCCACCTCATTCATTGGTTGCCGCATGCCATATAATTCCAAATACTTATAGAAAAGTGGATATTTTTTTTGGAAAACCGGTTTGCATTCGGAAGCACAATATAAGGTAGGCGAACCCAATACCAACCGTTGACCTAATACCACCCAAATGTACGATTCTTGTTGATTTTAGAATGATAATCTATGTCATAAGTACATGCCTTAACTTCATGACAAGTAAAGTTAAGGCATGTATCATTATCATAGATTCTCACTCTAAAATCAATGACAGCCCTACATTTGGGTGATATTGGGTCAATGGTTGGTATTGGGTTCACCTACATTAACTTAACTTGGAACAGACCTCAAAGCTTTGGTGCGTGGAGCTCCACATCCGGTCCGGTCCTTCATGCGAGTAGGCCCGGAAAATCTGCCAGGTGAAAAATTTGGATTTTTTCGCACAATGAACATGCAAACTAAGCTTACTCACAAGAGCAGAGGGAGGTCTATACTAGCCCGGCCACCCGGCATACAAGGAAGCCGTTACTCCCGCAGTCACGTCAACGTAGGAAACCTCCAGAAGTTCAGCAGTTTGAAACCAAA
>VACF01000718.1:0-51150 GCA_006891605.1 Pleurozium schreberi | reverse complement strand
AGAAGATTGCAAAACACATTAAAGCCACATAGAAAAAAAATTTACCTTCATAGTGTGAGTTTTTGTAACATGAAAGATGTGAACAATGAAATTTCTTAATTAAATGTGCAATCATATTTCAAAAGAACATCACAATTTGTTTTCAATTAATTATTATTAAAAACCGTTAAAAAGAAATAAAATAATTCAGGAAAAATTGAGTTATTATTTTTGGACATTGAGATTTCACATGTTGTTTAAGATTCCATGAAGGAATATGTTTAATAGGATAGTATTGGTATGATATTCTTAAAATTGAGCTTAAAAAGAAAAGTTTGAAGGACCAGCGGACAGCGGACTAGCGGACTGCGGACCAGCGCACGAGGCATGGACGGGCCGGCGAATGGACCAGCGGACGCCCTCCCATTTGCCTCGTCCACGCCGTTCGATCGTGCGGACGGTTTCATGGTCCGCCCGATCGGACGGCGTGGACGAGGCGGATGGGAGGGCATCCGCTGGTCCGTCCGCCCATCCACCCGTCACCGTAAATACTCACCGTCCGATCGGGCGGACAGTTTTAGGGTCCGTCCAATCGGACGGCGCGGAGAAGGCGGACGGCCCGTTTGCAACTCACTTTTCTTTTTTCCCTTGCCACGTTGGTTGCAAGAGTGAGCGGAGAGCTTAGTGGTTCGCCCCTCCATTGCCTCCCCTCTTTTAGGAAGAGAAAAGTGCAATCTTTGGGTGAACTCTTGCGATTTTTTGGCAAGACTTTGTACAACTATTCCTTACTCAAGATGCCGAAGAGTAAGAAGACTGCGAAGGGAAGAGTGGTGATGCCTCGTTCGTCTGTTATAGATTATCCGTCTGAGACTTGCAAGAATTTCATAATTCAACTCGTGGTGGCATTTTATGAGATAGAGACTATGATGTCCTTGGATTCCAAGTACATACGCTATGGAGAAGAGTGTGTTGCAAAATTCAAAGCAGACATGAGAGAGAAGATTTTGGAGGCCCTAAACAAACCAGAGTGGTATGAAGACACCTCAAAGCGCGACTTTGTAGACTGGTTGGAGGCATGAGTTCATGATGCACTATAGAATTCTAACGTTACGATAAAGAAATTTGGGGTGGCGCATCGTGGAAATGATGAAAAATTTCATCAGGTTCTTAAGAAAGCAGACATGTTCATGGTCAGATAGCTATGAAGATCAATGATGGATGCATGTCAGAGGCTTACCACCAATTGCAAAGGCGTGGAAGCAATAACCACGTGAGCTACCAACATCACGAATTGGGTASCGTATTCCAATTGTATTTAAATAGACTTTGTACAAACGGTGCAGAGAGTTCACAATGTGCAGCCAATGCAGGAAGTCATAGTAGTTTAGCGGAAGTAATTACGCGATTCTCTTCATCGTTCAATTGGCCTGTATCGGATGAACATTTCCGCCGACAGTATTGAATGTCTCAATTTTTAGAATGTAATGTAAGGGTATAGGAGTATGCAATATCTACAGACGCAAATGCACATCGCAGTATGTGCACGGTTTGTTTAGGTACATAGTATATACGGAACTACGGATTTCATGGTTTATGCATACAATTTGTATGTTAATTGAATGTCTATGTAATTTCAATTGAATGTACATTTTGCAATACATGAGGATTTTTTCAATTGATGAT
The DNA here is from genome assembly GCA_006891605.1 of Pleurozium schreberi. Taxonomy (NCBI): domain Eukaryota; kingdom Viridiplantae; phylum Streptophyta; class Bryopsida; order Hypnales; family Hylocomiaceae; genus Pleurozium; species Pleurozium schreberi. The sequence goes on along the minus strand of VACF01000718.1, from coordinate 49,488 downwards.
GAATATTCTATTTTTGATGCGGACATTGCAAATTTGCAAGCACAATTTATTTAGAATTTATATGACTTGTTGAAAAACTTTCTATGTGAGAAAAGAAATTAAATTTTAATGATCATATGTTTTTCATTTTTTTATAATTCAATTGAAACCACTATTTTTACCATGAAAAAAAACATTCAAGTGTTTAGGATAGACATTGTATTTCTGGTGAATTTTTGAAGTTATATCTTCAAAATTCATTTGAAAATAATCTGAAAATAGTTTTATAATTTTGACCGTACGGATATTTTCTATTTTTTGTGCTTCACCTAAACTTCTTCCATGCAAACTTCAAGAAAGTTATACAATGTATATTTTATAACATATTTGTGTTTTGTCCAAACCACTTAGGCTTTTAGGGGTTAACCCTTAAAGGTCCAAGTATCCAAAAAGTGGATGCACCTTGGTCAACCTTGATTGCAACTTTTAGAATACTTTCTTTTAAAATTTTATTTCAACTAAGAAAATGAAGCTTCATAAGTTTTGTTTCTATTCCATTTTAAAATATTGAAAAATGTTAAAAATTGAAAGAGTTATTGCAAACCAAAGCTCAATGTGTTAAAATCCAAAAAAACTAATATGGTGTGTTTTCATTTATATTTTCTATTTTCAAAATATATAATTTAAATTTAAATTATAGAATTATGTATTTATGTTTTTCATTGTATCTTTTATTTACAGTAAAATTACGGAATATTTTCATACATAATATAATTGATTTAATTTTGTTTCCAACTTTAGCTTTTAAAAATCACAATAATTTGATTTTTTCATCAAAATTATTGAAAAAATACAACATTTATGCAAAATTTGTTTATCTCTTAGGMAAAAATATCAAAATTTTACATATCAATTAAATAAAAGGATAAATTTAGTTTAATAGTCAAATTTGACATGGATGTCATTGTTGACTTGTTGTAGTTGATTTGTACGTAAAAAATGAAATGACCAATTGAAAATTTTTCACCATGATTTCCATTGATGCTTGTAACACTTGAAATTTTTTTGAAAAATTTAGATTGTTTTTTTCTATTTTTATTCATTTATGTTTATTTTTTGCACCAAAATTGATAACAAATATAGTTGATCACAAAACAAATTGAAATATTTCAAAGTGACATAAAATTTAAAGTTTCAAGTAATAAGAATACAAGACTGTTGTTTGAACACAATTAAAAAAGCCAAATTTGGCTCAAATAGGAAGTTTGACCATTTCACAATGGATGAATGGATTAAGTTCTTTAAGGGTTAAGGGCCTAAGGGCCTTGCCCCTAAACCCTGCCTCCGTCCGTCCGTGGGTCCTCCGGTCCTCCGGTCCGCCTGTCTTCCGGTCCGCGGGTCCGCCGGTCCTCCGGTCCGCGGGTCCGGCTATCCTCCGATCCACGGGTCTGCCTGTCCTTCGATCTACGGGTCCGCCCGTCTAGCAGACGGGGCCTGTCCGCTAAATAGCCCGTCCGTCTATGTCTCCGGACGTTCCAGGATCAGCGGTCGTGGACGTTGGACGTCCGGACGTCCGTGCAACCCTGTTCTACGCCTAGCGCCTGGAGGGCCAGCATGCACTCTTTGAGATTGGTTCTTGAGGAATTGAACAATCTCCGCAGCATTTTGCAACTTCAGCCCTCCAGGTTTCAACTGCTCGTTCTGGATCTCCCACTTCAAAAGAGCCCCTGCACCATCCACCTCCCCTTTCCCATGGCCACTAGCAAAATAGTTCCAATTCATTTGACAACTATCTCTCATCAGGGCAGAACTAGTTAGATTTGGATACCGACTGATAAAGTACCATGCACGAGCTGATTTAAATTGCCCAAAGCACCCATCAGACCAAACAATATGATTCGTGGGCACAAACCCTTGATCCTTCATGTGTTCCCAGTTCAACATGAAGGAGTGATGGACATATAGAGAGTCATGTGTCTTGTCGTCAAAAACATAGTAATGGACCTCTTTTAACAAGAATGGCTCTTCATTTTCAATCCTCCATTCAGGGTTCACCCTATATGTGATATGGACCAGAATTGACACTTGTTCATTATGCCAGTGCATGCTTTGAATTTCATTCTGCACTTTTAGAGTGTAATTCTCACTGAAGTCTACACAGGAGATCAAAGTGTTAGGAGGAACCAACCCAAATAGTTCCTTGAATTGAAAATCTTGCCAAGATACTATGTAATTGTGCAAAACAAAGCTTTGGAGTTTAGATTTCAAATACAGGATTAACTTCCGAGGGGGAGATTCACGGTACTCCACTGTTGTAGCCTTCTTTGGGTTTCCCTCGTCCGTAGTCCCAACCACCTTGTAGCTAATGGTCTTCCATTTAACCAGTTTTTCAGAGGTCATTTCAAAGGGGCACACACGAAGCAGTTTCACACCACAATCTGCACCATGCCCCTTAAACATGCTGCCTTGTGCCATATTGACAATTCCGGCTTCTCACACAATATAGAAGTCCACAAATTACTCAACCACTCATACACCAAACGATGAGCATTGCACATGTTAGATGCAGCAGCTCCACACCCTATACCCCCACACAGCATATCACAGCGGCAATTACAATCAAGATGAACTCCCTGTTTGTCAGCCCGCATGATGTCCAACGCAATCATGAGTTCAGCCAGCTCTTGGTGGTATCTACAACAACAGGTGTTCCAGATTTTGAGACGCTTTACCCACCACGGCTTCAGATTCTCAAACGAGCTCAAGCTACACACCAATTTCTTTAGCAATATTTGCACTGATTCTACTTGCTCTAGCACAAGAACGTTCCAAGGTGGTAGGTACTCCCTCAGAAACTTCTAAAGCTGCCTGAACTGCAATCTCAGGCCTATCCGCTTTTCTTGCTCTACAGCGCCTTGTGCGCTCCCGCCCATCTGCCTTCTGCTTCTCTGCAAACTAGGAGCGGTATGATTGTTTGTCAAGTCCTCCACGTAGATTGGTGACACGAAGCTGGGCCATTGGAACCTAAGACCTCGAAACAAGCAAAACAACGAGGGATGTGAGATCTGGAAGCAACACGCATTTGAAGCAACAAGTTCAGAAAACGAGTACTTGAAACCCTAAAGCAATGTCATTCATTGAGTGACCAGGTTCCTACCCTAAGTCCATGTAATTGGAATCATGTTGATTCAATTTCCAGTAGCAGAACTCTACAAATTGGAGCGTGAATTGCGGGTTTGGACGGAGATTGTAAGAGGAAAGCGGAGTTCGGGAATGCAAAGTCCCGAGTATCAAGCAATTCTCACAAAAATCCATGCAAAATTGTAGGTCACTGAAAGCTATTTGCACCTAAATAGGCACCAAAGCTAAGCTGCATGAGGACAATTCCTAAACCCTAAACCCCTACAAGATCGCTCATTATTGCTCGCCGTATCCTGCTAGCTCATACCCTCGAAATTGCAAATCAAGAATGTACACTGAAAACTGAGGAGTGCGGTGAGGAGGAACCCAAATCAAAGGCAACATCTTACAACAAGAGAATGTAATGATCTAACCCTAAACTTCAAAGTACTCACCTTACAAAAACAAAGGGGCGGCTCTCTTAAACCACAGCCTTGGGCATCCCAGCAAAATCTTTCTTGCAGCAAGTCACACCGCCTAAGCATACATCGTCTGCAACCAAGGTGTATACTGTAAATTGAAACCATCACGCTCAAATTCATTTGTCGAAGAGGAAAACTAGCATTTTGCCGTAATTGTGAACCAACATACCCCGTCAAAGAGCCAATAAAGAAACAGCAACACACCTGCATACACACAAACGATGGCGCCGCCTTCCTAATGTTGTCATGCGCAGATCCTTGTGGTTTTGTGAATACAAATACTTGTATCACAAATCTGAGCCAAAAAACTTGAGCGTACTTCGGAGGGAGTGCTGCAACTCAAACCCTAGGTAGGGACAACAGCAAATAACCACTCGAATGACAGATTTGATCTTGAACCCTCAACAACTCAGTGACACCCTAAAACGGAAATGGTGTACAGACGAGGTTTGAACTCTAGATTTGTGCTCCGCAACAAGAGCCACACACTCAGGAAAGTTTTGTGCACTCAAAACTCCAGCCGTTGCGCAAACGAGGATCACTCAACAACAAATTTCTGCTATGAAATTGCAAGCAACGAGCTCAGCGCACTCGAAACCATAGCTACGCTATACAAAGAATGTCCGCTCTGGAAACCCTAAACCTGGGAGRACGAAGACACTCCGCTTGCAAGTCCACGTCACCGTTTCATTTGCCAACGGCTTCATTTGCCAACGTTTCATCCATTGTGCATGAGTAACCAGCTTCCATCCAATTTTCAACAGTTTTCATCTAGAAAAGGACTCTAAAGCACCTAAAAGCACTTGTTACACCCCTATTTTAGTCCTTTTTTAATCCCAAACCTTCTTCAAATGTCAAATTTCTTTTCACATAACAATCTACATGTAATATCTTACATATGACTCTAATTTTTTTGGAAGGTTCTAAGTACAAAATTAAAATACTTACGAAAAGAGAGCCAAAAAAGGAGTTGTTACTCCTTTGGTGGCTCCTATTAGCTTATGTGCACCCAAGAGCTCCTCGGATTGACGGCAAACCAGTTTGACAACACCATCCGCAAATCGCCAGATCAATGGACGGAAGAGATGTGGAGAAAGGTGTACGGGTTCAAGGAGGGCAGACAAGGAATGGCGAGCCGGAATGACAAGTACATTAGAGGGAAGTTCTGGGGAGCAGTCAACCCCAAGGACGGGTACGCGGTGGAGGATTGCGTGGACGACCGGGAGCACCATTTGCTGGAGTTTTTGATTCCGGTCCTGCATCCGGAAAAGCCGACGCGGGTCACGATCACGCTTGGGAACCTGATCTTCGGATCTCTGAGCGGAGCACGGAAGATGGACTAGGGCCAGATCATTTCCGATCTGGTGGCCTAGTTGGTCAGTCGAGTGGAGAAAAATTGGGCTACACCTGCGAGTCCCTACATCTTCCATCTGTATAAGGAGAAGGATCCTTGTCAAAAACGGAAGAGAAGACGTATAGGACGCAAGAGTCGCTCTTGAAGTATGGAAAATCGGACGAGGACGTAGATGAGGAGAAGCTTTCCAAATCCGGATCCGATCGAGACAACAAAGAGGATGAGGAGGATCTTAGGCGGAAGAAGAAGCGGCAAAAGAATACATCGCCAAGCGGGAGAGGAACTCCCCCGCATCGGAAATCTCCGATCCAAGAGGAGGCTCCTCTGTCACCACAACAGCCACCAGCAGGACCGGATCCGCGCCAGACTGATTCAAGGGATTCAGAGGCGGGGACTTCGTTCGAAAGCCTCATTTGTCTCTTGGCTGGAATCCGGACAAACTGGGAGGAGAAGCGGAGTATCCTCGCCAGCATTGGCACATTGGTGGGGGCAGAACCGGATCGGAACTTACCGGGGAAAGTCGCAGAGTGCATCTCGGATCCGGCCGAGAAGGAAGTAATGGAGAAAGAAATCCAGCGGCTAAGGGAGGAGAACGAGCAGCTGAAGGCGGAACTCCACGTGGTGCAAGAAGATGCTACGAACCGGAAGGAGGCCATCGAAGGAATCGAGCCTTAGCGGACCGGATTACTGAGACGGTGGGGATCAAGGGAGAAATCTTGGCCCGAGCCAAATTGTATGAAGAGTAGGAGGAGAAGAAACCTTCCGGTTCCCGGATGGTGAGAATCCTCTTGGATTACTCGGAGAGTATTGAGGGGACGATGTGAGATTCCCGAGAGTTGGTTGAATGGATCAAAGAGTGCAGTAAGAAATTAGTGAGAATCGGCTGCCCGACGGGATTTCATCTCTCGGACGTTTCCCTTCCAAGTGACTTCCAGGTACCAATGAACTTGGATGGAACATTTCCAACTCCAGAGTCCAAGAAACAGCCAAGGTAGGGTTGTTCGCCCTGACAACTCGACAACTCAATGAACACGACACGTTCGACATCAAGTAGACCTCTCCGTCCGTCTAATAGAGTCAAAGTAAAGTTGACTGCCGCATAAAAATTTGGACCCTGCCCGTTTGCCACGCGTCTGCCAGTTGGCAACCACATGGCAAAAACCAGGGCGCATTTGGATGTGGGCGACCTCAAGTACAGAGCGACTGTAGGTAGGGGCGACCTCGGGTAGGGTCAAGTGCAATAGGGGTGACCCTTCACCACCCACACTCGCTCTTTCGCTACCCGCAGTCGCCCCTACCCACAGTCACCCCTTCACCACCCGCACTTGCCCTTTTGCCATCTGAAGTCACCCCTACCCGTAGTCGCCTTTTTTGGACCCGCGGTCGCCCTATCCGCAGTCGCCTTTTTTGGGCTTTCCACGTCGGATGAAAATATCTGCCAGTTCGGCAAAAAATTTTCAAAATTTGGGCGACCGCGGGTGTGGGCGCCTTCGAATTTGTCGAGCATGTCCGACACTCGACATACTCGACATGTGACGTCAGACAGAGAACTCGACACCAAAACCCGAAAACGCGTTCAACAGAACAACTCTGAGCCAAGGGTGAAGAATGGCCATATTTGTTATATTGAGACTTTTTGCAGTCTCATTTTTATCTTTGACTCAAAGATAAATCGTTGTAATTGTTCAATTTTAAGACTATTTGGTAAGTTGAGACTGTAATACATTAATATATATTGAAACCTTTGATTGCCTAAAGGTTGTAGTCTCATCTTATCTTCGACTTGAAGATTAATCACTATAAAAAGTTTAGGGTTGAAGTCTCAAAATGTGCAGAATGTCTCATTTTAACGAATAAGGCCTTAAGAGTCTAGTGGTTGGAATGGATTCCATTGACTTGGATTCGCCGCCAGCTCCCCACGGACCGGATCCGGACGCTGTCAGTGCTCGTATGTGGGTGTTGGCTGAGACGTTTGCAGAGATGGATGCGGACGAAGACGAGCCCACAATCGGTTTTGTTATTAGGAACGCTGAAGAGTAGGTTTGATTTTAATGTTAGGCAATTAGGACCGGAACTGGATTCGTCTGGGTAGTTAGGATTTCAGGCTGATAGTTAGGCAGATTTTCCGGGCCTCGCCGCCCCTTTTGTGTTTTGAATTGATATTTAATTCAGCCCTGCGAGGTGGGCTAGGAGTCTTTTTCTTGCAAACTCGCTTGTGCTTTCTTTTGGCTCTCTCTTTTGTATGTTTTCCCATGCTTGGCAAAATTGTATGAGGAGGAGTTAGGGAGGCGCATTCCGGTTGGCAGAGGAATTCTCCCCTTGGTGATTGTATCTTCAGTTCTATGTGCATGTGAGTGGGTGAATAAGTGTTGGGAGGGAATTCTGGACTCCTCAGCATTCTACAGTCTTCAATTCCGGGTGAGAAAACTGTTGGCTAGGCTAGGCGGATAGGGAGGGATCCTTAGTCGTGCTAGAACTCCTGAAGAGGAAATCAGGTTGAGGTTCCAAACCTCTTGAGGGGTCTCATCATCCAAAGATTGGTAAACAGGAGAAGGCTGTTTGAGTGTTGGAACGGATTGGTTCTCGTGTAATCACCTTGACTTTGCACATATTGGAGAGAAAGCTAGGGTCTTTGTAATATAAGTGGATCGTACGGGGGGTTTCTGAGTGACCTGTGGTTCGGATTAGTTTCTGGACTGCTGTGAGGAACCAAACTGGATCCGGATTAGAGTAGGAAGTTAGAAGGTTCGACAATGGGTCTTCAGCCACTATAATTCACGGAAGAAGTGGCGAGCCTGTCACTCTAAAAACAAGACGGTGGTCCCTCTGATGGTTAAACAGAGGTAAAGTCAAACAGGGCAGGTAAATACCCTATCATACTCACAAAAACCACCCTAGAGTATAACAAAGTGACTCTAAAGATCGAACCCAAGAGATTTTGTGAAGTAGTTAGCTTTTCTACACGGTTAAGCACACTTTCAATCCTTTTCGGTTCTCAACCGGAAACTCCAAACCACAAAACAAACTCAGAAAACCCAAGACTGGATTCTATCTTCTCCCGATACACCAATTTCCTATGTCACGAAACCACCAAAACCCCAAGGCCTTACAACTTCCGGTCCTGGGTATACTCTGAACCAATCCGGTTTGACTATACCTATGTTTAACCATCAGAGGGACCACCATCTTGTTTTTAGAGTGGCAGGCTCGCCACTCCTTCCGTGAGTTATAGTGGCTGAAGACACGCTTAGGGTTGTCATACTAGACGTCCGTATGGTTCGTCCGTCCGTCCGGTCCGTCCGATAGAGGTCTCGTCCGTCCGGTCAGGGCGCGGACGTCTGGGGGCTAGGGCGCGGATGGTTTGTCCGGACTGTCCGAACGTCCGGTCCGGTTTGCCTATCCGTCCGTCCCGTCCGATCACTCCAACCCGTCCGATATGACAACCCTAGACCCATTGTCTAATCCTCTAACTTTCTTCTCTAATCCGGATCCGGTTTGGTCCCTCATAGCAGTCCAAAAACTAATCCAAACCACGGGTCACTCAGAACCCCCCGTACGATCCACTCATATTACAACGACCCTGGCTTTCTCTCCAATCTGTGTGAAGTCAAGGTGGCTGCAAGAGAACCAATCCGTTCCAACACTCAGACAGTCCTCTCCTGTTTACCAATCTCTGGATGATGAGACCCCTCAAGAGGTTTGGAACCTGGGTAAACATGAGGTAATAGGAGCCACAAAAGGTGTCACACTTTCTTTTCTTGAGCTTTGTTTGTAAATAATTTTAATTGATTCTTGAATATTAAAAAAAAATTACACTAATGTATTCAATATTGTAAGTAGATTCTTAAAGATGGATTACATCCATACATAGAAATGTATATATATTCAAAAAGAACAAAAATGTGAGTGTCACACTTGCTTTTTGTGCTAAATAGTGCTTAATTGAATGACTATTGTGACATTTTGGATGAATATTGTTTTGGCGCCTTCACGAATTCATCCGAATTTGAACTTCGATGCCGTGCAGAGCCGTTTCTCTTTCGCTGAGTTCTGGCGCGTGACCTAGCTCTTTCCTTGAACTGGCAGAGCTGTTTCGGCTTTGTGATCACGGTTAGGGTTTCTCCTTGCCTGGCATCCTACTGTTGTTCTCTTCTCACTTAATTTTGTGGAGAGTGCTGTTAGAGTTTTGGACTACTGAGACTTGTGAAAGTCTGGCGCAACCACATTGAAGGACACGCTTTTTTAATTTCACTAGGGTTTAGGGGAAGCATGAAGGAATTTGAGCTGTGTGTACTTGGGGAGAACTATGGCGCGATTGTAGGTTTAGGGTATTGTTGCGGTTTTAGGACGTCTCCAGCTGCTTCAGGATTGCCGCAAACACATTCAAGTGCAGAATTTCAGATTTTAACGTAATCCTACATTAGGGTGCCTGAGGTGCTGGTCCTCATGCATGTTTGTTGCATGTGCATTGCTATTGTGGCACCGTCACTGTTCTTGTTGCTTCTGGCAACATCGTTCTTGTTCCTGTTGGCACTGGTGTTGGCAGTTTCAGGGTTCAGCTATGTTCAAATGAGTTGGCTCCGTGTCTTCCCAAGTTCTGGGGATGGAATAACTGATGTAGTGTGGATCCATGGGTGCATTTGTGAACTGTGCATTGCTATTGTGGCACCATCGCTGTTCCTGTTGCTTCTGGCAGCATCGTTCTTGTTCCTGTTGGCGCTGGTGTTGGCAGTTTAAGGTTTCAGCTATGTTCAATCCAGTGCTCCATGTTGTCCCAAGTTCTGGGGATGGAATAATTGATGTAGTGTGGATCCATGGGTGCATTTGTGAACTGTGCATTGCTATTGTGGCACCGTTGCTGTTCCTGTTGCTTTTGGCAGCATTGTTCTTGTTCCTGTTGGTGCTAGTGTTGGCAGTTTAAGGTTTCAGCTTTGTTCAATCCAATGCTCCGTGTCTTCCCAAATTCTGGGGATGGAATAACTGATGTAGTGTGGATCCATGGGTGCATTTTCAGAACCTCCACTTTCAAAATGGCTGAATCTGAACTTCAAAGGGGACCTATTGAGGAAGACGGTTACCTAGCTTGGTCCACAGAGAAGAGGTAGGCGTCTGCACGGGAGCGAACATGGCGATGACGAGCAAGAAGAAAGGCCGGTTTGGTTGAAGAAGAAGAACTAGCACCTACARGGAGAATTGAATAGGGAGAATGTCAAAGACTTGAACATTATGCCTCTAGGTCCAATAGAATTAGCCAAGACATTTCTAGGGAGATTGCAGAGTTTGCCTCTTCCCGCTTGGAATAATACAGTGTTAAAATTCAGCACCTTACTGTGCAAAAGTTTTTGGGTCACTATTATATGAAAGACATGATTCCACCATTCTTGAGTAACTTGAAATCTATCGAATTGCAACAGAATGTTGTTTCCAGTGTAAGAGAGGGTATGAGAGAACATTTGGTTGGGGTGAAGCCATCAAAGATTGCAATGGCTAAAGATATCTTGTGCACCTTTGCTTCATCTTCAATGGTTGGAAGTGGTCGGGGGTTGGCTGCTGTGTTGGGGGTGGACAGGAGAAACATATCGAAGGCGCGGGCTAGACGGATTGTTTTGGATAACGCAAACGATGCCTTCTGGCTGCATCATCGCCGAAAAACTTGTAGCAATTCCCTCGCAGAGAATGTGAAGGCCGCAGTGGAGCATTGGTGGGCTATTGAGACCACAGTGTCTTCAAATCGGAAGGATATTGTAAGTTTCCATGAAGGTCTGAGACAATGGATTTCACATCCAACACATTTCCTTCAGTGTTCACAGGTATTGCCTTACTTTTAAATCTGACTATTGTAATTTGATGCTAAATGTTGTCCTTGCAATGTACTGCTGTTGCTGCTGCACTTTGTGCTGAAAAGGGTGTGCTTTAGATACTTGAAATCATTTGTTAGTTTTGGTGCGCTGAGTGGTGTGATTAGGGTGCTAGATTGCTTGTGGCCTTATGGTTCAAGTACTTTACTGGACTCCTACTTTGGTATGGAAGGTGCTTAGGGTGCTGGATTGCTTTTGGCCTTATGGTTCAAGTACTTTTACTAGACTCCTACTTTGGTATTGGATTGCTTAGGGTATTGGGTAGCTTTTGGCCTTATGGTTCAAGTACTTTTACTAGACTCCTACTTTGGTATTGAAGGTGCTTAGGGTGCTGGATTGCTTGTGGCCTTAATATTCAAGTACTGGTCTAGACTCCTACGTTGGTATTGAAGGTGCTTAGGGTGCTGGCTGCTTAGGATGCTGGCTGCTTAGGGTGCTGGTTGCTGAGAGTGTTGGGTTGCTTAGGATCCTGGGTTGCTTTTGGTGCAAGTTTTAAGGTGCCTATTGTGCTTTCACTTTGTTTGACTTGTATCTGAAGGTGGTATGGTACTTTGAACCATGTGATCCTTTTGCTTGCAGTGAATGTCAGCTTGTGGACCCCTGAGCACAGGTTCTGATTTCTTTGATTTGTATTAACTGGTATGCAGCTCAAATTTTATACAAATTTCAAGGCCAAGAACCTTGACCTTGTTTGTAGCTTGACTTCTTTTGAGAACCTGAAGCCATGGTGGGTCAAGCAATTGCAAATGTGGAATACCTGTTGTTGCCGATACTACCAGGAGTTGACAGAGCTAATGATTGCTCTCGACATTATGAGGACTGATAGACAGGGAATTCATTTAGATTGTTCTTGTGATTGTGCGATGATCTGTGGTGGCTTAGGGTGTGGTGAAGGTGCGAGTAGTATGTGTGCAGCTCATCTTCAAGTGTATGAGAGGCTGCTAACTTGTGGACATCCATTTTGTGCAAGAAAGATGAATTGTCAATGTGGCACAAGCGGGAGTGTTTAATGGGTGAATGCGTGGATTGTGGAATCCAGATGCTTCGGATTTGTCCGCAGGAAATGACATCTGAGCAAATCGTGAAGTGGAAGTGCATCGGATACAAGGTGGTGGGGACAACGGAGGAAGGAATCCCAAAGAAAGCCTCAACCTTGGAATATAAAGAACAACTCCCTGTGAGTTGATCAATTACCTGAAACCCAAGTTGCAAGCGTTTGTGTTGCATAATTATGTAGCATCTTGCAGGATTATCAATTTAAAGAGTTGTTTACCTCTGTTCCTCCTGGAACTTTAATCTCTTGCATTGATTTTTCAAAAAATTATACTTTAAAGGTTCAAAATGAGATACAAAGTATGCATTGGCACAATGATCAGGTCACAATCTTAGTTCATATCACTTACAAGTTAAACCCTGATTGGGACAGAGATAGCAATGAGGCTCTTTTGTTGAAAGAAACTCATTATTATGTGTCTGATGATAAAACTCATGACTCTCTTTTCGTCCAACAAGATTCATAATTGCTCCATTCTAGATCCAAGCATTATGCAAAATTTTAGAGCACGTGGACCATTCCTTGGTGAGTGCTTAGGGGCAWACTAAGAATGTAACTAAGGGATATACAACTAAAAACATCCTTGTGTAGCAAACAAACCTAACTTAAGGCATGGATTACAACAACCCTAAACTCYCAATTGTAAGCTAAAAATTTGCACACAAAGTCAAATATTAATCCCAAATGGAGATCACGTATAAATGGTTCATCAAGAATCTTAACCTTCAAAATGTCAAAGTCCTTTCCTGACCCTAAACCAAGTTCCACCTAAATTCAAATACCAATCTACCAACCAAAACATTAAATACATTTTGTACCTCATGTATCACCCTATCTTGCACCACAAATTGATGAAAACTTTATGCATTTCACACAAACAAATTCAAACAAGTTGAACTAAAAGAGCAATTGCACTATATATTCACAAATTACATGGACAAGTATAAAATAAAATCAATTGTTCTTTACCCTACTCCTAATTACCACCTTTTGTATTTTATCAACTTGTAAGCCAATGATTTCTGGCTGTACATCTCCTTTCCTACATTCATGTCTACAAGAACTTCCGTTCTTGGAAGGAGATCGTCTAGACAATCTTGTGGTTTTACATGCATCACCACTCTCGTTAGACGCACATGATTTGCTAAGCTTATTCCTCATGCTAGAATCATCTACACATGGATCACAAGACCTCTTTACACTAAAAGAGTATCTCCTGCCACTTGTATCAGGCGGACTTGCCACTCCTAGATTCAACTCCATTGGACTCAGCTCCAGTAAACTAGCTTCCACTGGACTCAGCTCCTCTAAACTAGCTTCCACCGGACTCGGCTCTACTGAATGAGTTGGCTCCATCAGATTCGCCGCAATCACAGTACTCTACGTGGCTGCAGAGATAGGAATCCAATAGGGTGCAAATTAGCGCTGATAAAGCCAACAACATGAATTGAGCCACGAGAATATACACTTAGGGGTCACTGAAAACATTGGCATCTTTGGGAAATCAACCAGCAAATCCAAACTTACCCGCCTCTTCAGGAGGACACAACAACACTGCATCAATATCCTTTGTTTTCAACATTGTTGCCAAGTCAGGATTTAGGGTATTGTTGCTTGTAACACCTGCTGCCTCCTTAACTGGGGAGTCAACCTATTCGAAATCGTCACCATGAAGAGCTGATTTTGTTTCAGGACGGTCCAGAAGCCCCTCTTGAAGTGGTGTGGCATCTTTCAATCTGCTACCTGAAATGCAAGCCTGGACTCCGGGCTGCACTTGATAGATTGATCCAGACGATCCATTATCCGATTGTTTCCCCTTAGATTGTGACCCTGCAAACAAAAGATAGGACCAATCACTAAAAATTTGCCAAAAATAGCCTAAATCAACACTATTTATGTCTTCATTGCAATAAATGAAACCAACAGCACAATAGGGACCCAATTATACATACCCTATGTATTTAAGTAGCTCAGGCTTTGCTCTGGTTAATTTTGAGATCCTAAATGTGATCCATTACTATCCAAAACAGCCTCCGAATTACTTTGAGCACGTTCAGTAACTCAAAACTGCTAATTCCTAAACCCCCGCTTGTTATATATCCTAATTAAAATCTGAAAAGAACCTATTTTTGTGTCCGACAAGAAATTCATGAGTATTCTAGAATCCAAGTACAAATGCATGGGCGTCTAGCACCTAAGCACAGAGCAAGTGAGTATTCAGCACCCAGCACTTGATGCCTAAATATCCAGCACCTAAACACAGCACAAATTAGTACCAACCACCCAAGTAGAAACACGTGAGTATCCAGCACCTAAGCACCGAACAAGTGAATACCAACCATCTAAGCAGAAATACGTGAGTATGTAGCACCTAAACACAAAACAAGTAAATACCAACCACCCAAGCAGAAATGCGTAAGTATACAGCACCTAAGCACAAAACAAGTGAATACCAACCACCCAAGCACAAATACGTAAGTATACAACACCTAAGCACAAAACAAGTGAATACCAACCACCTAAGCAAAAATACGTAAGTATATAGCACCTAAGCACATAATAAGTGAATACCAACCACCCAAGCATCAATATGTGAGTATACAGCACCTAAGCACGAATTGAAGCACAAACACCCTCGATACCGATAGCCAAGCAGAAAACCAAGTTTGAACTCGTGGGTATCCAACACCCAAGCACAAACCCAAGCACAAACACGAGAATCATCAACAGCTAAGCACAAATCTAAGCATAAAGACAAAAATCACCAATAACTAAGCACAAACCGAAGCACCAAGCGAGAATCACCAACATCTAAGCACAAATCTAAGCACAAACACAAGAATCACCAACAGCTAAGCAAAAACCAAAGCACAAACACGAGGATCACCAACAGCTAAGCAAAAGATGGAGCACAAACACAAGAATCACTAGCGGCCAAGCCCAAAACCAAGTATAAACACTTGAGTATCAAGCACCCAAGCCTAAACTCAGGAGTATCTAGTACCAAAGCTTCAAAGCTCGAGTATTCCAACACCATGCACAGTTGCTCAAGTTCATGAGTATTCCACCAGCAAAGTACCCTTGTCACTACGTCCCAGCACCCAAGCCAAACTGATGAGTACTCCAATAAGGCACCCAATTGCAACCATGTTCCAGCAGCCAAGTACCCTTGTCACTATGTCCCAGCACCCAAGCCAAAACTGATGAGTACACCAATAAGGCGAG
Organism: Pleurozium schreberi; assembly: GCA_006891605.1. Lineage (NCBI taxonomy): Eukaryota > Viridiplantae > Streptophyta > Bryopsida > Hypnales > Hylocomiaceae > Pleurozium > Pleurozium schreberi. Next base: position 34,416 of record VACF01000718.1, on the reverse strand, counting down.
TACAATTGCAACTACGTTCCAGCATCCAAGGACAACCCGAAACAATATTCTAAATGTGGAAGCACTTAAAACAATCATATTCACCAAGGGGAGAATTCCTCTGCCAACCGGAATGCGCCTCCCTAACTCCTCCTCATACAATTCTGCCAAGCATGGGAAAACATACAAAAGAGAGAGCAAAAAGGAAACACAAGCGAGTTTGCAAGAAAAAGACTCCCAGCCCACCTCGCAGGGCTGAATTAAATACCAACTCAAAAACATAAAAGGGCGGCGAGGCTCGGAAAATCCACCTAACTATCAGCCTGAAATCCTAACTACCCGGACGAATCCGATTCCGGTCCTAACTACCTAACATCAAAATTAAAATCTACTCTTCAGCTTCCCTAATAACAGAACCGATAGTGGGATCGTCTACTTCATCTGCATCCATCTCTTCAAATGTCTCACCCAACACATGGATGCGAGCACCGCCAGCATCTGGATCCGGTCTACGAGCAGCTAGTAGCGAATCCAAGTTGATAGGATCTGTTTCAGCCACTAGACTCTTCACCCTTGGCTGTTTCTTGGACTCTGGAGTTGGATAAGCTCCTTCCAAGTTAATCGGTACATGGAAGTCACTTGGAACGGACAAATCCGAGAGATGAATTCCGGTCGGGCAGACCATTCTCACTATCTTTTTGCTGCACTCCTTGATCCGTTCAACCAAATCTCGGGAGTCCCGCATCGTTCCTTCGATGCTCTCCGAGTTTTCTAAGAGGATCCTCACAATCCGGGAACCTGAAGGTTTCTGCACCTCCAGCTCTTCGTATAATTTGGCCTGGGCCAAAATTTCCCCTTTGATCCCCACTGTCTCAGTGATCCGGTCTACCAAGGTTTGGATCCCTTTGGTGGCCTCCTTCCAGTTCGCAGCATCTTCGTGTACCATGTGAAGTTCCGTCTTCAGCTGCTTGTTCTCCTCCTTCAGTCGCTGGATCTCCTTCTCCAATTCTTTCTTCTCAGCCGGATCCGCGATGCACTTCGTGACCTTCCCCGGTAAGTTGCAATCCGGTTCTGCCTCCACCAATGTGCCGATGCTAGTGAGGATACTCCGCTTATCCTCCCAGTCTGTTCGGATTCCAGCCAAAAGGCCAAAAAGGCCCTTGAACGGAGTCCACGCCTCTGAATCCGTTGAATCAGTCCGGCGTGGATCCGGTCGAGCAGGTGGCTGCTATGGTGACAGCAGAGCCTCCTCTTGGGTCGGTGATTTCCAGTGCGAGGGAGTTCCTCTTCCGGTCGGCGATGTGTTCTTTTGCCGCTTCTTCTTCCGGTTATGATCTTCCTCATCTTCTTCGTTGTCTTGATCGGATCTGGACTCAGAAGGCTTATCTTCATCCGCATCCTCGTCCGATTCTCCATACTTCAGGAGCGACTCCTGCGTCCTGTAAGTCTTTTCTTTCGTTTCCAACAGGAGCTCCTTCTCTTTGTACAGGTGGAAGATGTAGGGGCTCACCGGTGTGGCCCTACTTTTCCCCACCCGGCTGACCAACTGGGCTACCAGATCGAAGATGATCTGGCCCCAATCCACCTTCCGTGCCTCGCTCAGAGATCCAAAGATGAGGTTTTCAAGCGTAATCGTCACTCGCGTCGGCTTTTCCGGATGCAGGACCGGAATCAAAAATTCCAGTAGACGGTGCTTCCGGTCGTCCACGCAATCCTCCACCGCGTATCCGTCCTTGGGGTTGACTACTCCCCGGAACTTCCCCCTAATATATTTGTCATTCCGGCTCGCCATTCCTTGTCCGCCTTCCTTGAACCTGTATACCTTTTCTCCACATCTCCTTTGTCCACTGATCCGGCAATTTCCGAATGGTGTTGTCGAATTGATTTGCTGTCCTCCCGAGGAGTTCCTGCACCATCCGTTCCTCCCGGAAACCCTAGGGTTTGTTGATCAAACCCAAACATCCCATTGTCTCCAGGTCTTCTATGAGCTCGGTCTTTTCCGGTTCATCCATAGGGATAACCGGAACAACCTTCCTCAACTTCACTTCCGGATTGGTTGGAGTCGTGATGCTCGGCCTCGGTCGGCGCAGGATAGGCATGGACACTAAAATCTAGCCTCACAATGTCCGCTCCTAACCTAGCCGCACGCCCCGTTCCTCATACCTCTCTCCGATCTCAACTGGAACCTGCACACAACCTCACATACACTCATAAATCCCCTTGTCTTTCCGCTTATAAACCGCCCAAAAACGCCGAACGCTTGAAGTCGGGAAGCGGCATAGTTCGCGGACTCCACAGACAGTGAAGGAAAAAGACTGAATACTGGCAGTCTCTGGCTTAATATAGTCTTTGGACTCAATCCGGTCCATTCCTCTTATCCGGTCTAACCCGAATCCGAGCTGGGCAGGATTCCGGTCCTAGGTACTTTGAACCGGATTCTGCCAAATGCTTCACTATTTCAATGTTTATCCTAAATTCTATTTTTCTGTTGTTCAATAGTCAAATCCAGATTCCAACTGGCTGGTTTCCGGTCCTAGATCTATTTAACACTGAAAAAACAAAAATTTAGGTTGCGACACAAGACATCAAAGACCAGAAGGCAAACGTGACGATTGGACAGCTCCTACACGACAATGTCACATATCAGAAGCTGATCCGGAACGCATGGACACGGAAATGGAAGAAGAGAGTGAAACTCCCCTCAATGGTAGTGAACTTCTCTCAAACGGAAGAGTGCGGTGCTCTGGAAGTCACAGTGGAGCAGGGTTGTTCTGTCGAATGCGTTTTCGGGTTTCGGTGTCGAGTTGTCTGTCTGACATCGCACGTCGAGTATGTCGAGTGTCGGACATGCTCGACAAATTCGAAGGCGCCCAGCCCGCGGTCGCCCAAATTTTGAAAATTTTCTGCCCGATGGGCAGATATTTTCATTCGACCTGGAAAGCCCAAAAAAGGCAACTGTGGGTAGGGCAACCGCGGGTCCAAAAAAGGCGACTACGGGTAGGGGCGACTTTGGATGGCGAAAGGGCGAGTGCGGGTGGTGATGGGACGACTGCACATGGCCAAAGGGCGAGTGTGGGTGGTGAAGGGGCGACTGCGCATGGTCAAAGGGCAAGTGCGGGTGGTGAAGGGGCGACTGCGGGTAGGGGCGACCGCTGGTAGGGGCGAGTGCGGGTGGTGAAGGGGCAACTACGCATGGCGAAAGGGCGAGTGCGGGTGGTGAAAGGTCGCCCCTATTGCACCCGCCTCTACCCGAGGTCGCCCCTGCCCGCATTCACCATGTACCCGAGGTCGCCCACATCCGAATGTGCCCTAGTTTTTGCCATGTGGTTGCCAACTGGCAGATATGTGGCGAATGAGTAGGATCAAAATTTTTACGGGGCAGTCAACTTGACATTAACTCTATTAGACGGACGAAGAGGTCTACTTGTCGTCGAACGTGTCGTGTTCGTAGAGTTGTCAAGTTGTCCGGGCGAACAACCATGCAGTGGAGATTGAAGGATGTGTGATTCCAAAAGTTCCGATTGATGGCGGATCTGGAATCAACTTGATGTCAGAAGAGACAGCATTTGAGCAAGGATTCACCACATTTGAGGCAACTGAACAAGTTCTTTGAATGGCGGATCAATCCAGAGTACATCCGGTTGGCAGACTTTCACAAGTCCCAACCCGGATAGGACTATAGGAGGAACGGACTACTTACTCAATTATGTGATCATCCGGGTTCACAAGGGAAGGCCTTTTCCGATGCTACTCGGAAGACCCTGGCTGTACTCAGCGAGAGTAGTGGTCGATTGGGGGACCAAGGAGTTAGTGGTGGGTAATCCAGCCATCCGGATACCTTGGGCGACCGAGAAACATTTGGGAGAGACCAGCGACTCAGATGGTTATACAAGGCATTGATAATATTGTATTTTCAGGATTGGACGTTAGACCAGGCTATCTTCGAGTCGAAGATAATTCATGATCTACGGTTGTCGACATTACAGAAAGATGTCGATATTATATTCGATTTAAAGTCGGCATCTTTGAGTCGAGGATAATGTAGCATCTTCGAGACGAGGATACTTTAACATCTTCGAGTCGAAGATACCTCTGAAATGGATACGAAGAGCACAGGGATGACCCGAGTGATTGGTAAGATCCTATAATTCCCGGCGCCATTATAGGAGTTGAGAAAAATGCATTGTCGACCTCTACTGACAATGAGACTCCCATTTCAAATCACAGGTCAATCACAGAAATCATTGCAAAGGCTGATCGACTAAGACATTCAATAGCTACTGCCAACGTCATTACACTGGAAAAAAATGAGAGGTACTTACTAAGAAAATGGCGTAGAGTGAACTCCAGCAAATGTATGAGTGTCTTCTTTCCGCAAGAACACGCAGACAAGGCAAGAAACCACGGCGGAGAAGAGAGTGGCGGAGCTCTCAATGCGAGCTGATGAGAAGAAAAAAAAATCGCGGACTCAAAAATGAACCGGCGTGGCTGTCTTGGAACTGGAAAACCTCGTCCTCGAAGCTTGTGGGAACCAAAGGCGGACTTGGCACGGACGTTCGGGCGGGAATTCAATCGCGCGGGGATTAAATTTTCAAATTTCTGTTAGTTCATGCACTTCCCTTTCCGCGCGCAATTTCTGACAGATTCCAAAATCGCCTTTGGTGAGCTGTTCCCACGATTCCGTGGCTTTTTCAGAGTTTCCTCCCACAATTTCTTGGCATCCTTAATTCGTGGGCCAAAAAATTCTGCCCAATGACACCTGTATGCTATTGCTGCATTTGTTGACTTCTAAGCCAACCGACAATTCCTATTTTGGCTATCCGAGAACTTGCAAGGTGCTTCTCGGATGATCCATCAAACTGCTTTCCGGCTTCCGTGGTTTCGTTTATTATGTTCCGGGTGTGAGTCTCTAGGCTCTAGGCTTTAGGGTTTTAGGGGGGAGAGGGTGTCATGGTTTAGGGTTTAGGGTTTAGGGTTTAAACTTGCTCTCTACACATTTGGGGGGCGGTGTTTTTCCCATTTTTTTTGGATCCCTTTGAAAACATTGGGTTCTTTTCCAATATTTTTACTCAAAACTAAGATAAAGACATTTACAGGAAATCATAGGAGAAATAGCAAACTGTTTAGAATGTTCTACTGTTCGGTTTGACCACATTTTATGCATTTTTTTATAAAAATTCAATAGAAACAACAAATTTGACCATTAAAGAAGATCCAAGTGTTAAGGATAGAAATTGTATTTTCGGTGAATTCTTGAAGTTAATACTAAGGTAAAACCACCCATTACCAACTAGTGCCCCTTCGCCAACTCATATTCACTAATTTCCAACCAAGGCTATAATGTTTTTGTTTTCATCTTTTCAAGGTTCGGATTAAAAGTTCATGACACATGTCCCAACTTAGTCCGCAAGAAAGCAAAAAGCAATTAGTAGAATTGGAAGAGTCCTAAGATTGGCAATGGGTCCAATGCACTCTTTGCCTTCGAGAATTCATAATGATTTCAATGCAAGCGATAAGACTACCACAATTTTTGCATTCTCTAGCATTTCTATCCTTGCACCTCTAAAAATACTGTTTTGTGTTGCACTACAATAAATCATGTCTAGAATTACTTAAGTGATCGGTTATAGGTGGTTAGATCTTAGAGAACTCTTTTGAATAGAATTTGAAAATATTTTTATAATTTTCTCTATATGGATTTCATGTACTTTTTGTGCTTGACATAAACTTCTTTAACGGAAATTTCAATAGAAGTTATAGAAGGTATATTTAATAATACATTTTAAATTTGTACTAAGTTGGCCTACAAAAAAAAAAGTTGAGAAGATTAAACTATACTTCAAATTCAATTACCAAGAAAAGAAAATGTATGAACCTCTTTCATTTCTAAAATAATCAAATACAATGATTGTATTTAACCAAAGTAACCCATGCTATCCTATCTCAATCATATTGTCACATTTCATTACAAAGAAGAAACCTACAAGTCCCGCACAAAATATGGCACGTACACACATTTTTCAAACATGACCTACACGTATTTGAGCTAGATTAAACTTCATGAAAATGAATAAAATACAGTCATTGTATTTAACAAGAACCATACCATCTAAAAGTCAAGCTAAACTTCTCGTACGTATACAAAAATTGTATGTACAAGTTGGAAAAAAAATTAGAATGTTAAACCCAATTTTCTATGAATGCAACGAGCAATGAGGAAAAGAAATTTAAAGAAAAAAAAAAAATGGCAGATAATGGCTTTCAACAAAAATTTGTTTTTCCACAGACTCATTACAATCGATAATCCCTCAACTAGTGTGAAAAAGAAAATGGAATTTTTTTTCTGTGTTTAAAACCCAATATATAGAACAAGCTAAGAAAGGCACTCCTTTTATTTCTAAAAGAATCAATTACAATGACTGTATTTAACCATGTCCATTGTATTCTATTTCAATCAAATTCTCAAATTTTACATCAAAGAAGGCACCTAGTACAAGTTCCGCTTAGAATATGGCACCTAGACATATTTTTCAAAACATGAATTACACGTACTTAGGCTAGGTTAAACTTCATAAAAGTGAGTAAAATACAGTCAGTGTATTTAACAAGAGCCGTACCATCGAAAACCCAACCTTAACCTCTCTTTTAAATACAAAATTTGTATATACAATTGGGAAAAAAAATTAKAATGTGAAACCCAATTTTCTATGAACGCAAACACGTTGCGAGACAACAAAATTCATGATTTAAAAAATACTCTTAAATAATAGCAAAAGATTGCTATTCGACAATAATTCCTTTTGACGCTCACTACAATTGACAACCCCTAAATTCGGGTGACAAAAAAAAAAAGGTTACACTATGTTCACAATTTAAAATGAAGAACTTACAATTTAATGAAGGCATTGCTTTCATTTCTAAAATAATCGAATACATTGCTCGGAATTAACCAAGTCCATGCTCTTCTATTTCAATCAAATTTTCATATTTTATAGCCAAGATGGGACCTACAAGTGATCAATCATATCAAGTTTTTTGAAATCAATTGTCACCGTGTATTTTTGAAATGGACATTTCAGAGATTACATTGGAAAAAAAAAACACAACAATTTCACTTGTTAGTTCAAATATTATAATGTCAATGCCAAGAACATGTGAGAACTAAAATATTCCAATGAACTTGACTATCTACAATGGAGACTCTTAAAAGTTCATGAGTCAAAATATATGAGGTTATAGGGCAATCCATTTATAACTCGGTTTTTGCAATTTAAAGCTTTTTTCAAAATGTCCTCTACTTTTTTTTTGAATGAATTTGTTATGGAATTTTGGTCTACCCGATTTAGTGTATTCAAGGCTCATTTCTAAAATTCCTCAACACTWGGAAAAGTGAAGATTACATATGATTGGTACCCTTGCACAAAATCTTTAGTAGGAAAYTTTTAGCCATATATTTTGCAGATTGAATTATAGATAATGAATGTAGACTTTAGAAGGCATTTATCGAAAAATGCAAAATACTAAAATTAGAAAATTAGTTAGGGAATGAATTTAGTTCGCACCACATTTGGATATATTGGACATTTACGGGTTCAATTAAATTGGCACCACATTTTCGCTTCAACGCTAGTGTACGCTCAGTGTTCGTTTCCAGGATTTAGAGTCACTTCGGGGCAAGGTCGGTGCAGGATCGGGGTATGTTCGGTGCAAGCTCGGTGCATGCTCGGGACTGCCTCGGTTTAGTTTGGGGTCAATTGAGGCTCGGGGATGGCCGGTTTCGTGCAGGTTTGGTTTGGGTAGGTTCGGTTGTAGTCTTGGTGTGAGGTTCGAGTCAGCCGGTTCGGTTCGGTAGGTTCGGGTCGTCCGGTTTGGTTAGGTAGGTTCGGGTCGGCAGGTTCGGGTCGCTTGTAGGCTTGGTGTCAGCGTCGAAAGGTCGTTGTCTTCCTCGTTTGGCGGCGGCAAGGGTTTCTTCCGTATCTTGCGTTTCACGTTTCTTGCGTTTGCTGGCGCGCGTGTTCTTGCATTTGCGGCGCGAGGTCTCCGTTTGTTTCTGTGTTTCCAGGTGTGCGCAAGGTCGTTGATGTGCAGCGTGAAGGCCGCCGCGATTGCGTGACTAGATGAGCGCGCGATGATCAAATTTCTGTTTTTCTTTGGTAAGTTTCCGGCGTCAGGGACTTAATCATACACCTCTTAAGTCATTTCATAGTCGGACTAGAGTCAAGCTGGACAGGGTCTTCTTTCCCCGCTGATTTTTCCAAGCCCATTCACTTGGCTGTGGTTTCGCTAGATAGTACATAGGGACAATGGGAATCTCGTTAATCCATTCATGCGCATCACTAATTAGATGACAAGGCATTTTTTTGCACCATGGAAATGAGATTCAAGAACATTGCCTTCCAATAGAGGAATTAGGGTTTCCAGTTGAATATTAGGGTTTCAGACAACGCTCAGCATATCCTCGACTCGAGGATACCKCCAATAGTGTAAAATCGTTATCCAAGACTCGAGGATAATGACTTCGTTCCCGTTTAGTACGTCATTTCAGTACCAAAACATTTGAAGGCCCTAAACCAAGAGAGATATATTAAGAATTCCAAAAAATAATAGAAAAAGTAGGCATCCTCGACTCGAAGATAATTCAGATAATACATATGGCAAGAGTTGCCTAAACCCAGCCCCTMTAAACTGACAAGAAAGAGTAAAATGTCCGGAAGAAAATAAAATAATAAACGTTTATCCTCGACTCGAAGATACATTATAAACAAAATTACATTAGAAATATATATAATCCTAACACTAGAAGCAAAAAGATGTTAATACAAACAATAATCGTCCCTCCAATCAGACATAATATATACGTATCTTCGACTTGAAGATCCAGCAGTAAATGAATCTGAAATATCAACTAACAAATATAAAAAATCATCGTAAACTATAGGTGAAAAGAACCACATCTAGCTGTGGGGGTGGCAGAAATGAATTCAAAGTGTACCTGTGAGCGTAAATATTGAAAGTCACCAAAAACAAAAGACAAAAAGAACCCCATCTAACTGTAGGGGTAGCATGAATGAATTCAAAGAGTACCTCATGCCAGGTTACTGCAGAATTAGTTTATCCTCGAGTCGAAGATAGGATCCTAACACCTGCTGTTGCTGTCCCCAAAAAACATCAAAGATGACCCAAGACGATGAATATGATTACACGACTACAAAGAACCACTTGGAGTAGTTCATAAATCCGTTGCTCCACAAGCCGTTCTTTGAGGAGATGGAAGAAACCTACGGGACGTTAAGGGAGTTCAAGGAGCACATCGCATCCTGGAGTTTCGGTGTAAACCGATGGAAGGACTTCGTGCACCTCAGATATTGGGTCGAAGGAAAGGATGCGTTCCTCCCGTGGAACCTGAACGAGAAGGTTACGGTGATTGAAGATCACCACGATGACTACGTCGTGATAGTCCTGTGGGAGGTGGATGACAACGGAAAGCCAAGCAGGCACAGCCACTCCATCGTTCTTGAAGTCAACTCCAACCATGGAAAGTTCGACCTCGAGTATCTCATGAGCTTCCTGGAGGGATCGGAAGTTGAATCCCTCAACCAGGAATTTGTGAACGCTAGCTACTACCCCTGGAAGAACGGCAGCGCCAAGTCCATTGCAAACCGTCTGCGTCTCATTTGGCAGGCGCTGGACCATTACGCCATCAAGAATGCTGAAACGCGACCCAATGTTGGAGGTGTTGTGACGCGTACCCAGAGACTAGAAGATGGAAGAGCCCGTTCGCAGTCAGGAGGCGGTGCCACAGGTAGTCGGGGGTCACTACCAGCGCAAGCAAGGTCTGATTCCCGGAAGCAGGTGCAGGCAACCTCTGAACCAGGAGAACCCGCTAGAAAACGAAGGAAGTCCAATCTTCAATAGAAACCTGGTGGAGCTGGAAGCTCTGGGTCCGGATTGACCACCGTCGAGGCCAGTCAATTGGAGATGGACACTCCGATGGAGAAGTACGAGAAGTTTGCTCTCATCCAGAAAAACTTCTGGGCCGAACACGCGGAATGCTTCGCATTGGACAGTGAGGTTGTGCAGGTGAACATCAATCAGTGCTTCCAAGCCCGTGATGAGTACATAATTTGGACTCTGCAGCGAGATATTGTAGATACTGTGAAAAAGGAACTTGTGCAGATGATTGACGTGAAGCAGAGGCAAACAGTCTGTCTCACCCCTATTGACAAGTCATTTCGTCTGTTGAAAGAGAAGCCCACGAAATGGGAACAAATCAAGAATGGCAATTTCATGATCATCAATGGCTAGCACAGTATAACGGCGGCCAAGGAACTGCAGGAGGAAGGATGCGGAGAAGACAAGAAAGAAAAACTTCAAATATGGGATGCACTCATTGTCTGGACTTTGGATGCGACAAAGTTGACGAACATCTCGAAGTTTTACAACTGCACGAATCACCTGGATCACACCCAACCTACGTGGGGGAACCAGGTAATCAGTTGCCGGAACATCTAGATATCGTGCAGACGTCCGACCGCCGTTGAAGGCAAAGCTGTGAAGAGGAAGAATAAGGCGATCTTCAATCTAAACAATTACGCGGTAAGCTACTGTCCTTCCAAACTAGTTCTAAGTAAACCAGAGATTAGTGAGATATTGACTTTACTGAGCAGTGTTTAGTCTTGACCTTATCTTTGAGTCGAGGATACCCGACAACAAATGCTGAAGTAGAAGATAGTGAAGCCGACTCCGATAACTACAGTCATTATATTCTAGGATTTTAACCATTTGCTGAGCTCTGTCCCCAACCGCCGAATGTGCAAAAATTCACCGGATTGATTGTGAAGCGCTTCCAAAATATCAACCCGAAAACCGATGGTGCCAAAGTCCACGGTCCTGCAGACATCAAGAATGAGCTGCAAATCATTACCCTCCCCGACGACATCTTCTCCCACTGGAGGAGATTCTTGACGCGTTATGCCGAGGGACAACTCATTGACCCGTATACTCTCAAAGAATATCGAGAGTCAAAGTATTTTAACCGTTCAAAGGCGCCTTTGAAGAAAGAGTTCTTCGGACACTTTGGTCATTTCACAGACAATGACTTCAAGAAGTTTGTGATTCATTTGCTGGGCGAGACGCCGAATAGGAAGGTGGTGTATCCCAAACTTGTCGTCTCGAAACCCAAAAACCTGATAGTGGACAACATGACTGCCGGTAACTGGGTAGATCGGCACAAACGCAAGAAGGTCATCCTGCAAGAGTTGATGGATATTAAGCCGTCGTTGTCTTTCTTCGACAAAGGCGGGGACGTCCTAGGAGACACATGGAGGGCCTGGAAACTTCGGCACCGGTTCACCTCCAGTACGTGGGATTTYTTGCTATCCTACCCCAAARGATCGTACTACRGCCGGAGACTTCAGAATGACCTGTGGTCAAAGYGCGCGAAGGATGTGRSGGATAAATATCCCGAAGTGCTGCATATGTTCACAAGGTTCATGAAGATGAAGTACCAGCTGACGGAACCTTCAGGAGGCGTTCAGGTTAGGGGGATTAATGTGGTGGCAGGGGCCCTGGTGACAAGCACGAGGTACAAATACCAGAGCCGTGAGGTCAACCTTGCCCTTCTAGACGCAAGGGAGATACCTAGATCCAAGCCCACGGATACAAGCACGGCGTTGGACCCCTTCCTCAATATTCTCCGTGAGAAAATGGAGCCGAAAATGAATGAGCCAAACGTGTGGCTAATAATTTTGGGGTCTAGTCAGGACATGAGATCTGCCAAGAAGTTTGCAGCTCTGAAAATGAAGGATTACGACTACGTGCAGTCAAAATACGTCCCATCAAAGTTGGAGAGGTTGAACAACGTCTCCAACCGATTATCAGCCGTTGCCGCTGACGTGCTGTTGTTGTTCCTCTTCAAGAAGGACAATCCCTTCGCTGCCACAGTTTGGGAATGTGTGAAGAACGTATATATGACACCCGTGACCAACCAGTACTACCTGGATTACAGATGGAACACAGAAGCGAAGTGGTTTACAAAAGCGACTGAACTCCGAATGGAGTTCTACTTCAGGGTACTCCGCGATTTCGCGACCTCCGACGAGAACGTGCTGGGGATTTTCTGCGGTTCCAAGTTTCTCCTCGCATCCAAGGTAAGTCTTCCTATCATATTCATTACCTTCGACCCGAAGATAATTCATTGCTTTTGCACTTCAATTTTATTCTGTGTCTAATCGCTTGGGTTGTTCAATTGCACGATTTGAGGACTGGCTATCCTCAACTCGAAGATAGCCCCAGCAGAGCAAGTTTGATTTGATGAATGATTTCTTTGTAATTCTGACTTGACTTTCCTTCGATTATCAGATGTTTGGAGCATTCTTCTACGGGATTGTCGAGCAGGATCAGGACAAGATCTATTGCAAGATAGCCCTCCTCGCGGACAAGATGGACAAGAACGACTTCATGTTCTCCAATTCTTCGTATTCAATGGAATACGAATGTCCGGCGAGCCGAGGTCCCGTGCTGGTCCATTCAAATTCACCTCCTTCACCGCCGATGAAGCTGGATTCTCCGCCGGTGAACGAGGTTGCTGTTCGACAGAGGGAGTCTGTAGGTCCGCAAACAAGCGATGATCTTGGTGTCAACGGGATTGATGAGTTTGGAACCAACACATTCCAAATTCACGGCTAGATGTATGCTCCAACGGTCGGGACTCATCCTCGACGCGTGGATGGAGATGAGGAGGGAGGGACTGGTGTTGAACCCATAGTCCCACAGTTCCCAGATCAACCACAAGACATTGCCGTCGATGAATCCCAAGATGTCCGACCGACCCAGGGCCTTGATGAGGACATCGAAACGGATGAGGAGTGGGAGCAATTCCAACGTGAGTCCGCACGACGAGTGGAACAGCCATCGGCGCACGAGTTGCATGGCCCATCTGCGCAGGTTGATGCGGATGCAGATGTCCTGGTTGTCCAGGAATCGCAGCCGGAACCATCCGGGCCGGACGGAGGAGTGATCATCATAGTCAGCGACGACGAGGAGATCGACCATCTCCACGAGTCCGACAACGATGAGGATGCGGACGGGGTCCCGAGGCTCGTAGAGATGAAGCTAGTACGCGCAAGGGACGGGACCATCGTGAAGGTGGAGAAGGATTGGTGGGCAATCCACAAGGAGACTCGGGACAAGCGGATTGCAAGGCAGAAGGAGAAAGAAGCGAAGGACAAGGCCCTCGCGGAGGCGGTGGCAAGCACTAAGGCCGCCCAGACTAGACTGATGCAGATGGAGGAAGAGTCCAAGAAAAAAACATCTTCACTGGAAAGTCAAGTTGCGGAGCTCATGGCTATGGTGAATGCCATCAAGTCGACCCAGGCGCAGGCCAATCCCTTGTCCTTACCACAGCAAGCTCATCCTCAAGAATCTCTTCCCTAACCAACCAATCCGCATCCTCGAGTCGAGGATCCCGCAGAACTGGTGTCTGTGATGCAAGTAGAGCAGGTTCCATCCACACCCGTGACGCAATTACCTTCCGTGCGGTCTCCTGATCAGTTGAGATTCAAGGTAGTCGTGCCGCAGCCATCGGGGGAGGCAATGACCTCGAAGCCGCCTAGACGTGCAGGCAGCCGTCTTTGAGTCGAAGATAGCTAGGCCAGGGAGTCCGAGGCAGTGTGTCAGGTGGATGCAGCGGTGGAGCGACCTGGAATCAACGCTGCTGGTGGTTTTGAGGAGGTCTGTCGGACCTCTGAACAAGCGGAGGAGCATCCCAACGAGCAGTTGCTGGACTACGGAGACGGCCAGGAAGAGAATGTGGCGGGGTTGGAGGTGGATGACCAACCCATCGCGACACCAGTGCAGGAGGGGATTACAAAGTCGATGGCTGGTTCGTCACAGGTAAATAAGTCTGATCCGTATAATTTTGACTGACGCCCTGAAACTTGGGTCATGGATGCCTGTGTAGTTGTCTGAAGGACTTCCATCACGTTATAGGTGTGGACTCTCATTTGAATTCATTCGTCTTGACAGGATGGCGTGAACAAACCTTAGAATTCTCGATGCTGACGGGGAACCCGTCGATGCCTGTGATGTGTGTAGTCTAGTGTACCATAGAAATTATTGCGGACTGTTTTCGACTTCAGTTGAAAATGAATTTTTCCAAAATGTATCATAGTTCAAACCATGTAAATAAAAATACGCGCGTTTTGACATATGGCTGGATTCCTCGTCTAATTGTATTCATATTTCCGGTGTCTTTTGTGCTTAGCTGAAAGAACATAAAAACGTGTGCCGCCCAATTCCAGTGAAAGCACTCTCTAACGGGAGCCAGCAGTCCATTAGAGGAATGCAAGGCTTTCCTCCACTCTCTGGCTCACCCACTTCTGCGTTCAAACAGGTAACCCTATTTCTATGTTGTTTTGATATGATCAGGTAGAGTCGGAGGGACGCAGAGAGGTCGTGGCGAGGGATATTTCGCATGTAGGACCCCAACCGAGGAGGAAGTGGCTGAACATTGTCTTCAACCTTAATGGCATCTTGTGTCAATGCGCGCTAAAAATGTATGCCGCAAAAATGAAGCCCTACAAGCTTGAAGACAATGTTCTCTGCCATAGGGTGCCCACGATCATCGGACCGAAGGCCGTCTTCGCTCGRCAGAATGTAGCGGAGTTCYTGCGAGAGGTCTCCGAGTTCGCRGACAGGATTGTAGTTTGGACGTCCATGTTCAAGTACAATGCAGAACCCATCGCRGGACATATTTTCAGCAAGTCCAAGGCGCCCTTCGATATACTTGCCCAAGAACAGTGCAAAAAGATAGAGAAGTCGAAAGGCGGCTTTCAAGTGCGGGGGGAAAAGTATACCTTCTTTAAGGTTCTGTCAGAGCAGCTATTCTCCAATCCTAGCGGGGGAACGTCCTTCTCCCCCGATAACACGATCCTCATTGACGACTCTCCCGAGAAGAGTGTCTGCAATGAGAGGGGGAATGCCATATTCTTGGACTCGTGGCTCCACTCGCAACACAGGGACAATTTCCTCTTGGGGAACCTCCTGTCATGGCTCAGGCGTCTTCACGCGGATTGTCCGCGGGGGCAGATGAGGGAATACGTAGAGGCCAATCGCATTGGCAAAAGATTGCTCGAAGCATCTGATGACCTCCTCAAGTCTATGGTGGTGGGGATGCAAGAGTCGGCGAAAAACCTCATGACCTGGTTCGAGTTGCCGGGGTTAGGTTTAGTCATAGAACCCGGGACTCGTCGTAGGAAGTAGATTTTTTGTGCGAGCAACGTTGAGAACTGACTTGCCGTGTGTATATTTATGTAAATGTCAATGCTGCATTCATTTGTAAATAGAACGATGACTTTCGAGGAAATAAATGGATGACTTCTGAAATAAGTGTCTATCTCCGTCTGCATTTACTAGTGAATGCCCTCTTTGTACTATTGACTGCCTCTTATCTTCTGCATAGATGGATGTTTCAAATCATCATCGGATCCAAACATAATGTCTATTGAGCTGCTGGATTTCTAACTTACTGCAAGTGGAGGCACCCCTCCCGACGCGAGGCATGACGAGGAGCTTGCTCTCCGGATCCGAGAAGTCGCTCTCCGCCACCTCCGATTCCAGGGGAGGGAGTTGCGGGACGGCCCCAAAATCGAAGCCGTATATGATGCGGTCCGCCGCGGACGCCGCGTCAGCGGCCATTGACTTTTCCAAGGGGGATGTGGAAGACGGGGTCGTGGACATTCCACCGAGTTGGGGACTGCCCAGGACGCCCATTTGCTCTCCGTCGCCCTTGAAGCGGCCATCCTCGAGTCGAGGGCAATCCTTCTCGTTGACTTCGCGGACGGACGGGCCGACGAACCGGAGACTAGACCTTCCCGTCATAAGAGAAACGGAGCATCCTCGAGGTGAAGACGAAGCTCTTGGGTTGGCCCAACGAGCTGTGGTCGAATTGAATCCCTCCCCACACGGGAATGAAGGGAAGAGGGCCCAATGTAAGTCGCCCACTGAAAGGCAATCCCCTCGGCTCAAGGATAAGCAACCTTGGCTGACGCAGTTGACGAGGGCGAGAAGGTCGCCTTCCGCGGACAATCTCTTCCGACAAAGAATTCTCAGGGAGCAACAGCGCGCCTTGGGATCTAAATCCACTGGATTAGGGATTCCGTATACACAGTCTACGACTTCGTCACTGCCCACGCAGGCTCCTCGAGGATGCAAGTTGCTTTCGAACGCTGACATTCCTACAATCACGCGGAAAACTAAGCGCAAGGATCGGAAATCTCTGAGTCAGAGCTTGTGCAACACAGCAGACTCTAAGAGTGGGCGGTTCCGTCCTTCTCGGCGCGAGGATATCTTCAGAGGGCTGGCGAAGCTGAAGGCACTGGAGTTAGATAAGAACAATCCTAAAACCAATGCATAAGGCTAGGCACCGAAGCTTCCTCCACTACCCATAACAAAGAATTCTATTTTTAGAAAGCAAAATACTTGAAGTAAAGTTCGAGCACAAGTTTTTTTTGTATTCAAAGTCATGACTACACAAGGCGGATGGAATGAAGAAATCAATTGTTTCCGTACAAACTCATTGTTTACGTGCCACGCTGTCTCCTATGCACATGCTTGTTTGAAGTCACCGAGTACAACGCTACCTCTCTAAAACCTTTCCATCTTCGATGTGAATTGAGGTTCAACAACTTATCTTAGAGTTCAACAACTTTGCACCACAAGATGCCTTGCACTTGTTTTTCTAAAGTCTCAAAATGACCCATTTGTCTCAATTTAACGAATAAGGCCTTATACCTCCGACTGGACGGATTTGGAAGAATCCGTTCCAAGCTATATTTTGTGGATCCGTTCGAATACAAGACTGAGACCAACTTTGGGTTCTCAGACGCTGTGGTAGAAAATGTTCCGGACAACAATTATTTGCAGAAATTGTTGGCCGCAAATTGATCCTTAGGGGAATCAAGTGTTCCGCTCACAACATAATGGATCTCTCAACAGATCAATTCCGGAAACTGCCTACACAAAGCGGAGGAGCAAACGATCCGGAGTTCCGGACTGGGGAAATTTAATTTCCGATCTTGAGGAGATTCATATAGAGATAGTGAAATCGATTGTTTCACCTTCTGATTACAAAAGGAAGGACGTGGAACCAAGCAAGACTTTCTACCTTTGTAAACTCTTGAAGAGGACGAAGGAATCCGGTTACGTCCAACTTTTGAAGGAATACCTGGATGTTTTTGCATGGAAGCCATCCGATCTGAAGGGAATTCCACCCGAGTTAGGAGAGCACCACATTGATTTGTCGGAAGGAACCATTCCGGTCTGTCAACAACAGTACAGGCTCAACCCAAAATACTCCTTGATGGTGAAGGAGGAAATCGACCGCTTATTGGAAGCCGGATTTATCTATCCGGTTAACAATTTTGAATGGGTTTCTCCTATCATTGTAGTACTGAAGAAAACAGAAGCGGATGGGAAAGTGAAGATCCGGGTCTGCCAAGACTTTCGGAAGTTGAACATAGCAACGAAGAAGGACCATTTCCCTCTTCCGTTCACGGATATCATTCTTGATCACGTAGCTGGACATGAGTGTTACAGCTTCCTAGACGGATTTTCCGGTTACAATCAAGTATTCATCCGATGGTGTGATCAGCTGAAGACTACATTCACGACAGAATGGGGAACCTTCGCTTTCAACTGGATGCCTTTCGGGTTGTGCAACGCACCCGGAACTTTTTAGCGACTCATGATGGACATCTTCAAGGATTTCCTTAGACACTTTCTTGAGGTCTTCATCAACGATTTTGCTGTTTTCAGTAACCGGAAGAGTCATCTCGATTGTTTGAAAAAAACATTCGAGAAGTGCCGTGAAACTAATCTGAAATTGCACCCAAGGAAGTGTTTTTTTGGAATGGGTTCCGGTTTGTTACTTGGACATGTGGTCATTCAGACCGGATTGCAAGTTGACATGGATAAGGTCAAGGCAATTCTGTCGTTGCTACCTCCAACGTGTGTATGAGAAATTCGAGGATTTCTTGGTTGTGTCGGATACTATCGTCGATTCATTGACGGATACGCCAGAAGAGCTATTCCACCAGGGTTGTCTATCCTGACGTGACGTGGGCTTTTCACGTCGTGATGTCATGACGTGTCCGTTGTGACACGTCATGACATGTCATGATCCATGTCATGATCCACAAAAATCATGACATCCCTAACCCTAAATCCTAAATTCCGAATTTTTTTTTTTCTTTCTAAATTTTTTTTTGACAATCATGATGGAAATACAAATGTATCACTATTCCTTAACATGATTTTTTAATTTATGTTGTTTATCCTAGTGAGTTTCATCATATTCCATAAAAAAAATAGAATATTCTATCATGACGGACTTTGGGAGTTACGTCACGTCACCGTCATGACATCCTGGCGTCATGACTTGACGTGACACAGACAACCCTGACCTCGTGATGACACATACACAACCCGAAAATTTCAAAACGTCAGGTCAGGTTCATTTGGTGAGTGGCCGGAAATATTTTGACAATTTAAGATTTCGGGAATGTTTAGGGAGTGCTATGAAAATCCACTCGTCCAGAGCCTCCAAAGATCATTCCCGAAATTCTTAAATCCACGAATATATCCATCCACACCAAAGTAAACGACTGGACGTCCTTTTTTTCTTTTTTGAAGGTTGACTATGAGAGCCAACTCAAATACTGCCATCAAGGATTGAACCCCGCACCTCGGCCCTAGCAATTGCACCCAAGGTCGTGCGGACCATGAACTACCCAAAAGAAGCAGCTGGCCTTCCGTGCTCCAATCCTAGCGGCCTTCATATTTAAATCACCAACAAACCAGATCTTTCACCCACTGATGCGCTACTACAAGGTCTAAGACCCGCAGTCACCCCTACACGCATAGTCGCCCCACATGCGCAGTTGCCCTGAGGAGGCGAGGACCCGCACGAAGCCACAAACATGTCCATCGCGGTGAGTCTCTTCACCCGCAGTCGCCCATGAGCGCACGCGCCCCGCATGCATAGTCGCCCCTGAACTGCAGGCATATTGTAGAAGTTGTTTT
The DNA here is from genome assembly GCA_006891605.1 of Pleurozium schreberi. Classification (NCBI taxonomy): domain Eukaryota; kingdom Viridiplantae; phylum Streptophyta; class Bryopsida; order Hypnales; family Hylocomiaceae; genus Pleurozium; species Pleurozium schreberi. Next base: position 15,357 of record VACF01000718.1, on the reverse strand, counting down.
TATGCAGTCACCCACCTGCGGTTGCCCCGGTCCTGCAGTCGCCCCACTTGCGCAGACTACCCCACTAAACCACAAAAAAAGCTGAGGTGTAGGCTAGTTTCAGGGTTGTTCGCCTTGACAACTTGACAACTCGACGAACACGACACGTTCGACGTCAAGTAGACCTCTTCGTCCGTCTAATAGAGTCAATGTCGAGTTGACTACCCCGTGAAAATTTGGACCCTGCCCGTTCGCCACGTGGTTGCCAAGTGGCAACCACGTGGCAAAAACCAGAGCGCATTTGGATAAGGGCGACCTCGGGTGTGGGCGACCGCGAGTGAAGGGCGACTGCACTAGGCGACTTCGGATAAGGGTTTTAGCGAGTTCCAGTACCCGCGGTCGCCCAACCAAACCACGCGTGCCCTCTGGTACCCGCAGTCGCCCCACTGTTTACCCGCGGTCGTCGCCCTGCAGAACCCGCGCGCGCCCTGGTTCACCCGTAGTCGCCCCACCTTGTACCCGAGGTCGCCCTTCTTTACCTGCGGTCGCCCAGTAGAACCCGCGTGCGCCCTCTCCGATCCGAGGTCTCCACCAGTGGTCGCCCCAGTTGCACGCGCCTAACTGACCCGCACTCGCCCGAGTTATATATGCAGTCGCCCGTGCCTTTTGGACTCCACTTCATTTACGGTTTTTGGCTTGTATCCATCCCTTGGTGTCTACATGCATAAACCTTGCTTAAACTACATCCTACATTCATCCACGTTTGTGTTTTGGACTATCGGAAGTCCGAAGCAAGACTCTTGCGGCTCGCAATCGATTGTCAATCATGGCCACTGGAGGCAACAACGCTGGGACAATACCTATTTCGGACGCTGCAAAAATGGTTGGGGCACACTAGAAGAAAACACGTAGTCGCGAGATTGCCAGATTTGGACACGCGGACATCCAAGGTGATGTCCAGCCGTGTCAACGTGGACATCCAAGTAGATCGTGCTGTACCTGATGTCCAGCAGATATCGAGAATGACGTGAGGACATCAACATGCTGAAGGCTAGACATCCAAAAAAACATCGGTCAACGGGGCCCTCAAATTGTGCCATGTGGCTGGAATTCAGCCGCCACGTAGTCGCGGGCAGCCACATAGGAAAATTTTTCATCCATTGAAAAGGACGATGTGGCCGCTGACATGGACTGCAAAAATTGGGTGACGTGGCATCTTTATGTGCTGACGTGGACTATTTAAAGGCAATTTGTAGCGCACTTTTGAGCATTTTGGAGACTTCTTTCAAGCGTCCAATTGGACATGAGTTTGTTGTCTGAGACATCCCATGAGACATTGTACTGTTTGATGGGATGTGCTAATTAGGCGTGCAGCGTCCGAGAGGAGGATACATTCTTGCCAGTGCGTGCCAGTTCAAACTTTTTGGTAGGCAGTAATGGACGTTGTGTCAGACGTCTTTACGTTCAGGGGTTCAGGAACAAATGTCTTGCAGCACATGCGATGTTGATGCTGACTACRTTTTACGGTTATGTGCATTACAGGCTCATGTCGTCATAGATATTACTTGAGAGGTTTTAGAGAATTTGGTTGTGCTGCGTGCGATGTCTGCAATGATATGATAGCATACACATTGTTGCGCTAAACGTCTGCGGCTAAATAGTCATATGTCAGTTGATGAAGAGAAGTGTGCAAYGTTTTTCGTGCAACAACGTTGTGTCCAATGTCAAGGTTGATATTTCACAAACACTTCAAGATGCTACTGAAAACATGCTACCGTGTTCATGGACTCTGTGTTCCTTGCATTCATTTGTTGTGCTTAATGTTCCAAATCACACATCGTAGTTAACAACATGCTCTGCCTAGGTAGTACATGTGATGTGCGTGGCGTGCATGCAAGGCAGTAGCCGTGTCCTTGTTGACGTCATGCCCCGGGTCTGCTGGAACATCGTAAGTGACCTACATTGGCAGATGCTTCGACACAAAGTTGTCAACGTGAAGAGCCACATTCGCACATTTCATACAATGACTTACCAGAAGTTTAACATGGTCACATGCAAAGTAATGAAAAGTCTGTAGGAAGCAAGGTATGTGCAAATAACCTTTTATGAATTCCATTTGAATGAGAATGGCTTACAAGTACTGGTTCAGGCTCAGAAGAGAATGAAACCTTCATAGAAGACTAGGAAACCCACATGGCCATAATAAATTAAAAACACCGCTTTCCAGTACATGTGCAACTGAACACTTCCTGAATCTTGACTACGTCCTTTTAAATGTCATTGCGCGGACCTAGAGATGTCCAATACGATGTCATCATGGACGGAATGGCTCCTGCAAGGCGCCATTGTCACGTCAATGCAAGACACACATGCCGAACTTAGATGTTCTGTACAGCAAAAAGGGGCAGACAACATAGTGATGACCTTACCTCAAACTTCATTTTCGGCGTGTTGTTTCTGCTTTCTTGGGCTCATGACCAATGTTGGGTGGGCTGGGTTTTGCCACCTTCTGCGCATTGCCTTTTGAAAAGTAGACCCGGCACTCCGATTCTCCACCGAACTCCCGCCTCTCCGATGCTGTGGAGAACTCCCACTCCCACCTCTCCAATCCTGCACACATCCCCAACCTCCTTCAATCAAGAGCTCTTGCATGCAATCTAGCTAGACATAATCCTAAACAAAATGGCAATGAGATGCATGAAAGACAGAAATGGGAGTTCACAATTCCAACAAAATTTGCACTAAAACTCTCACTTGCGGCAACAAACAGTCCAACAGAACTTCTGTATGCAAGAAAACAAGAGAAGAAAAGTGTCGTTGTGTTCATATAGATATCTAACATGAGTATCTTGACAAACAAGTGGACGGAAATGGATGAATGTTGTTGCCGATGCCGCCACCTACAGATGAGGTTCATAATGGGAGAACATCGTGGTTACAAAGAACGATTGCAAATTCAAAAATTTTGGACGAGGCCTCGGGTCGTGCGGCGGGAGGAGCAACGGCCGCGGGTGTGTCATTCCACCGACCCCGTCAAACACCCTAGGCCGTTACCGCAACCCCGCTCCGGCTGCGCACCTCGCTTGCTCCAGCGCTGCAAGCACGCCTGCCCAGCTTCCGCTCCCTCGATTTCCCCGTGCTGCAGGCGCCTCCGGAATGCAAGCTCCGCCCGATCCGCCTTTGCGCCCCCCCCCCCCCGCACCGGAAGCTCCGCCCGATCCGCCTCTGCGACCCCCACCCGCAACACAAGCTTTGCCTGATCCGCCCCTGTGACACCCCGCGTGTAGCGTCCGCCAACTTCACAATCACAGAAGAAAAAAAAGGCAAGAACATGCTATACTGAACCCAGAAATGTCACCTTTTGTGGTTGCGGAACTCCTTCATTGGTTGCATCTACGTCATTGACCACCTCACTTGTTTGCTGCAGGCGTTTGCTCCTACGAGGGTTTCTAGCTGCTTGTCTTGGCGTCTTCGCTGCATCCATTGTTGAGGTGAGTGCCGCAGCCGTTGCTACTTCCACAAAGTCCTCAAAAACTGTGGACCTTCGTCCTCTCCTTCCCGAACTATGATGTGCTTGTTCTACTCGAAGTGCATGGAAGCTCTCAGCGGCTAGTAAAGCGGACATGGTTGAGAAGAAACAATTCTCTCCCGTCCTTCCCTTGCGTAGTAGAAAGCTGCACTGACTTTGCAAAAACAAGGTTGAAGGTTACGCCGAGGCTGAAACAGGAGCCCGCAAAATTAGGGTTCCACGGTTTCTCTAATTAGCCTAAGTCAAAGTACTTAAATTTGGACAACATGAAGGTGTCTCAGAAGACATTGCGTATGACTTCTTCATGTCTGTTAAGACATTGTAGAGTCTTAGTAGACATCATTCATAAGCTATTTCTGTCGTAGTTGAAAATGTGGAAGAGAAGTTAATATTGAAAGCATGTTTGGTACCAATCAAATAGTATCTAACCGTGAAATGTGACCACAGAACGCTACTCTATAGAATAATAGAATTAGTGTTATGCCGATGCACATTCATCAGTTATGCAGGACGAATGTGTGTATATTCTAGAGTAATCATATTGTGAAAATGTTAAGGTTAATTCTTTGCTTTTTAATAAAACCTTCTTTAATAGAATATTTTTTTTGGCCTAAGTGCATATTGCAATTGATTGTGCGTATGTGTGGAACTTATGGACTACAATTTCAAATGAAATCATTTTCACGTTATTTAGAATAAACAGTTGCTGAAAAACTTGTCCATCCGATACCATTTGTTTTTTGGGTTCATTGACTTTTTAATCATTTGAGGCCAGCAATACAAGAGTTGTATTGAAATCCAGCAACAAGTGTATGGACTGACATTAGAAATAACGTCATTTGCCTCACATGGTACGTCAAGCATCTTAGCATGCATAGAAATGAACATCTCATGACAACATGAACGTCAGGTACTTGTCATTCAGAGCACTAAATGAGGCATTTGTATGTTTGTCGAGGTGCATGTGGATGTCTAACAACCATTCCTATTTAGGGTCCACTTACAAGATAATTGTGGATGTAGGAGCACTTTCCGTTTGCAKGGGTTTCCATTTTCAAATGCATGATTAGTGGACCTTTTCACATGGAATACATGTACGGTAGTTGAACATTATGTTGATTCTGTTGTTTATCTTCTTGCAAAGAAATGGAAAATAGTCCCAGGAACTCTGTGTATTTCCTTATGCTTGATTGGTCATCTAAAAGACACACATCATGGCCTTTTTTAGTTCAGGCCATTGTGGAAGAGATTCTTGTATTTCCTAGACTAGCGATTTCAACAAAACATGGCATTGAGTATCTTGCGCAATGGGAAGAGAACCACGTTCTTAACATGAATTGAAGATTTAGATGTGAAGATGGTAGAGGTCATGATTGGAATACAACATTGTTACATTGGACAGAACATGTCAAGCACTACGTGTCAATGTGGACATTTCCTATCAATTCCTTATCCATGTAGACATTTTGTAGTCTACAAAGATACGCTATTCAATGTTGGAGGTGTCTACTTGAACATTATGCTCTTCAACTAATACATTGCAGTTGCAGTGCCAGATTTGCCTTTTTCTTTGCAGCGTCTAATAATTCATGATGTTTTAGGGCGTACTTATCTAAAGCTATTTGTATGAATGAAAGGCTGCAAGAAGACACTCCGCGGAAGTATAGAAGTCCATGGTAGGAAGTCGCGTTGCTACATTCCGGCCCTTCACATCCTTGCATTTATGTCTCTTCTATACTGATGGTATTGTAGTTTAATGTTGTTGCATACGAAGCAAGACTGATCAAGAAAGGAGAGATACCTCTTGTACATGATGTTTGTGTGTGTGCGCGTGGTGTAGTGTGTGTGGCCTTCATTTGGATTTTTTATAGCTTTTACCTATCGTCACTGTAGACATAGCATTACCATGCAGTTTCAGCTCTTGGCATCTGTGAATGTTATCTCTTGGACTTGGGTTATGCATTTTTGGCGTCCGCCAAGATGATGTTAACTGAAATATGGCTTCAGGGATGTTCTACGATACAAAGAAGTGCTCAGGTGGACACCAAGTTGTATTTCTCGTTGTGTCTATGTAGACGTCCACTGGCCCACGACATATACTACTTTGTGCTGAAAGTAATGTCCGGTACAACATTTGTCGAAAGATACTACAAGTTCTACAAGTCTCTCCTGGAAATATGCATGCAGATGCTGACATGCTCTTTAGGTTTGAATTGCAGGTTTGGATCATTATAGGACGCGTCTACCATTTTCTACCTACCCTAAACCCTACTTGGGAGGGGGAACCGGCACAACCATGGCGGTCAGAGCTGCCGCACGTGGAGCAACAATCCGCATCAATGGCGATGGTCGCGTCCTACGCCACATTCTTGTGGCTGACCTTATTCTTCAAATAGAGTTGAGGGTTGCAACTGAGTTGGATTTGAGGAAGTACCGTTGCCCTTGCCAAAATTGTCATGGAGGTCGATGCCGTGCAATAGATGTTATTAGAAAACATCTTTGAGAGCACGGTAGAGACAACTTTCTTCTGCGGTCTATGATTGGGGGGGACCCCCTGGATGGTTATCCTGAAGGTGGCATTTGGGTTGAAGACCAAGCCTATGGCAACGATGTCATAGATAATGACGCAGACATAAAGGCAGACAATGACGCGTCCGTTGATGTTGCTGACGTCCAAAATGTCCACGCTGATGTCTTTGAAGGTGGCCATGTCAATGACATGCCAGAGGTCGAAGAGGATGTTTTGGATGTTGGCCATGATGTCCAGAGGCAAGTGCTGGAGGCTTTTGATCGCGGCAACGTATTGCACGTAGACACCATGGCATCCGAGGCTGTACCAGAGTATGCAAAGGCGGACGAAGACATGGGCAGAATTGATAACATGGAACATTTGTATGAGCACGCCACAATAGCAGTGTACCCGGGGGCATCTTGTAGCATTCTCTCAGCCACCATAATCCTCATGAACATGTGCGCAGTCTTCCGTGATAGCAACAAGTTTGTTGATGAGCTGTTGTCGTACCTGTCATCAGACTTGCTTCCAAAAGGCAATGACATGCCAAGTAGCCATTATGAAGCTAAGAAGATGATGAAGAAGTTGGGGCTAGAGTACAATAGCATCTATGCTTGTCCAAGTGGTTGTGTGTTGTACGAGGAAGACCGCGCCGATTTAACATCATGTCCAAAGTGCGGGAAGTCAAGGTGGATAGATGCCTGGCACAAATTCAATACCGGCAAAGGTCTTGAGACACTTCCCTTTGATTCCTTGGTTGAGACGCATGTTCCGCTCAGCGGAGTTGGAAGAGATGCTGACTGGGTGGACCAAACATATCAGCGAAGACGGTGTCATGCGTTTAGTGGTGGACAATCCTGCGTGGAAGCATGTCGACCAGGACCCTGCTTTTGACAACTTCGGTGCTGAAAACAGGAACTTACGTTTGGCGCTGGCATTGAATGGCGTGAACCCTTTCAAGCTGAGCAATACCACGTGGTCCACATGGCCCGTACTCATTTTGATCTATAACTTTGAGTCGTGGTTTGTTACCAAAAAGCTTTTTATTTCCTTGAGCTTGCTCATTTCAGGGAAGCACTCACCGACATCGAAGAACTTGGATGTGTTTTTGCAACCACTATTGTGGGAGCTGCATGCCTTGTGGAAAGGCATTGTAGCTCAAGATTTCTCCCAAGCTGAAGGATCTAGAGAGTTCTGCATGCGAGGGTTGTTGTTGTGGACTATATAGGATTTTCCTGCATATGGCCTCATTTTTGGGCTTTGCTGCAAGGGATACAAGGGTTGCCCTTCTTGTGGACCGGAGACAGAATCAAGAATGACTAGTACAGGTGATGTACGTACAGATCGCAGCGTAAGAGGACACAAGATTGTCTATGGAGGCATGCGCAGGTACTTGAGTCATCACCATCCATATCGCAGGAATCGCCGCTTCAACGGTTGCACCGAGCATCGTCCTAAACCTTCTCGCATGACAGGTGCAAACGTCATCCGGTACGTTGCATGGCGCCAGTCATATCTAGATCTTGGAGGCAAAGAAGATGCAAAGGATGATCCAGTGCACTTCACAGGTGTGAAGAGGCTAAGTGCTCTTTACGAATTGGATTATTTTCAGGTGAGAAGTAATCATGACCCGTGACACTACTTGAGGCACTGCCCAGTTCAAAGAAGCATTTCATTCAGTTTTGTTGAATGCCGCCTGCGACGTTGTATGTCTTATATGACGTCGACAGAGATGTTTCAAACAACAATGGTGTGCATTTGCAAAGACCCTCTCTAACAATGACTGTATCCATTTTGTACAGCATCTTCTAGAACGACATATTTTGGATGTCATGCACTGCGAGAAGAATCTATGTGAGAACATTGTGAAGACGCTTTTTGCTATCAACAATAGCCCTGGAAGTCGCGTGGATGCACAAGATTTGGAAATTCGCGAAGAAATTTGGCTGCAAGAGGCACGTAGACGAAGAGAGGATTTTCACATGCCCCATGCATCTTACATTATGACTTCTAAAGAGAGAAGAGAGTTCATGGACATTATATGCAGCGTACGCACCCCAACAAACTATGTTGGGTCCATTCATAAGTGCTTCCTAGATGGTAAACTACAGTACATGAAGACGCATGATTACCACGTCCTCATGCAACAAGTAAGCTCTTGAACTCCACCCTTCTTACATTTGAACAAGCCTTTTTAGAGGTGTTGTAGTGCATGGTACATGGTCAACTTTATTAATGGTAAGGTACAAAAGTGAACTAGAAGTCCGTGCCAGCGCCCTACTGCTGTAGCATGTCAGCTACTGTGTCCCTAGCAAAGTGCCCTAGACACAGACATTGACATAACCACAGACGTGGAAGCATTCCTGACAACGTCATTGAGGACACGATTTACTCTAGAGAGCAATGTTCAGTAGTCGTGAAGCGTGTCCGCTCCATACCAGTATTGCACTGAATTGAACATGTTATGTTGTAAGGGAATTGAAGTTCACTTACAAGTTTAATGCAGTGAACTTAAAGTGAACTTAAAGTTTAATGCAGTGATGCTTCGTGCGTGCAAATTCTACCCGTGGCAGTTCGCAACATTTTGGACGAGAACGTGAGGTTGGCCATTATAAAAATTAGCAGAGTTTTCCAACGCCTATGTGAAAAGGAGATATGGAAGGCCGACGAAGACAACCTCATGGACAATGTCATCATGGCAATGTGTCTATTGGAAAAAGAGTTTCCAACTACCTTTTTGAACATCATGTCCCATCTTCTCCTACACTTGGTGGAACAGTTGTTTGCATGTGGACCTATGCATTGCAGGTGGATGTATCCTATTGAGCGGTACATGAAGACACTAAAAGAGTATGTCTGCACGTATGCGAGACCAGAAGGAAGCATTGCAAAGGGATATCAGAATGAAGACACTCTCGGCTTTTGCACCGAGTACATGAAAGATTTTTCAGGTACAGCGCAATGCGTTTGGGATGTAGAGGAAGATGCGATCATGAATGACGAGGTGATACGGAGTAGGGCACCAAAGCAGCGACCTATGTCGGATGAGCTGCGCGCTTTTGCACATGCCTTTGTCATAGACAATGCCCCGTGCTTGGAGTCCTGGCGCGAGTAAGTTGGGCAATGTCACCCTCGCCACTGTCATGGACATTGTGTTGTTAAATGAAATGGGTCTTTGAATCCGGTAGAGTGAATTTCAGTCCACCTTGACATCGCATATATCTCTGACGTGATGCCTGCCATGACATTGTTGAAGTGCAACATGGTCTACAAAAAGAAGTTTTAAGTACAGTTTTGTCTTGCGGTGCTTAGGGGTTGAAAGAACATCCGTTTTATAGTCGTGTCTCAAAACTATGATGTCCCTTGGTTTTGTCTGCAATCATCTTCTTTTATTCTTGAAGTAACTGTTGTTGTTACCGCACACAGGGAGTACATTGCCGCAAAGACAGCAAAATGGGAACAACGGGAAGAGTTTCGTCAACGAGCAAGGCGTTCACGTCCTCGAAGAGTCGTGCAGTACCCTGCAGAGTTGGGTGACTTCCCGCCATTTACGCAGTGGTTGACATCTACTGTGAGGGAAGCAGAGCTCTCTGGACGTCATGTTGACCAAGACGTGATGCAGTATTCGCAACCCCCGCAACGGAATGCAACGTCGCATCGTCAGATGTATAGTCATGGTATGCATCTGCACGTTCGCAGTGCTGAATTGAAGCTGGTCACACGCGACTGTGGCGTCGTTGCGTCTTTTAGTCGCCAATGTCGTTGGGGGCTGCGGAATGGAAGGCCTTGCGAAGTGTCACAGGAATATGTGGGGTACATAGAAGAAATATTGATACTAGATTACCGAAACCATTGCGTCACGGTTTTATTGTGTGATTGGGTGAGTGGCACCCGCGACGCCCGTTTCCCGAGTATTCAACGGGACCGCTACAGCTTCAGTTTGGCAAACTTCAACCACATGGACGGTAACATCCACGCCGATTCATTTGCCTTTCCACTTCATTGCCAACAACTGTTTTTCTCTGATGACCCACATCGAGCAGGATGGAAGGTGGTGTGCCCAACAGAAGTTAGAGGGAGACTTGGAGCACTCCACTTTAATGCAGGCACGCCATACATCTTGCAATTGCAAAATGATGCTGACTTCACTAGCTTGCAACCAGTGGCACATGAGGCAGACCCTGTGCGACATCCCACGGAAGTCGATGAAGACGTCCGAGACATTCTAGGCAACAACATTGTGTCTGAATCTGAATAGTGGTCGACATTCTTTGATATGTATCATATGACCGTGCGCAGGTAAGCCCTGACGTCTTTAGCGGCATTGAATACACAGTCATACGTCTGTTTTTATGCCTTTGTAGGACATTGAATTGGTAGAAAGTGACATAGCATGCGACATTGGTGCACTTGACCCATGTGAAGTAAGATTTACAATAGGCATGGACATTTGCATTGTTGGCTACATTTTACCCTAAATCGGCAGCATAAGTTATTTTGCAATTTGTTGTATTGAAGTTTTCCTTGGCATTTTGAATTTCCGAACACTAGTTTGCCGTTTTTGATTTGCACTACTCTKTGTTCCCCACAAGTGCATTTGTAGATCCATTAGCTTCCTCGGTTGACATGCTAGGCATTTAATGAAGAAACGGGACGTTGGATGGTTCACACAGACGTCTATTACATGCAATGAAAAGACATCCCCCATGAATAGTCTGTAGGATTACATGTGCAAATCAATGCAAAGTCCAACATCCTATTCAATGTCATTCACAGTGCTTCAAGCTTATTGTGCTCATCATCAACTCCCTCATCTTGTCTCACACAAGTCAACTCGGACGTGGCACGTTGCTAACAACAATGTCTTGAACAGAATACACTCATTTCCGACATTGCTATAAAGTGAATCTTGTCTCATTAGATGTCTAATGTGATGTTCCCATGTTGCTCAAGACGTCTACCAGAAGACGTCCAGGGAGTGGTATCCGTGACCTAAATAAGATGCTAAATTTGCCACGTCAGCATTTTTCATTTTGCCACGTCAGCAAAGAGGGGTCTTTGTGCCACATCATCTGCCACGTCATCACTTTTTTCCTTTGCTTGCCTAGAAAAGACTGCCCGGCTCTTTTTTTTTCATCGGGCAACATTAATATTAAAAATCCCAATGATATTAGCAAAATTACCCACATTCAAAACAAGTCAAAGATGCTGACATGGCAAAAAACGTATTTTCAGATGTTGCTGAAAACATCAGCACATCTCTTATCCTGCCTCCACAAAAGTGGACGTCTACCATAACACCAACGTGTTACTTCACCAGAATTTGTCCAATTTGTCTCAGACATACACTGAAATCTCCCTCAACATAGGAATGCATACTGAGACATGGAGACATTCATTCGAACATACGACGGATTTTCCATGACACGCTGATGTCAAGGTCTGACATAAAAAAAAACACTTTTTCTTCCTGTGGCATTACGGAAGGCTGCTATGGACAAGCATCGGAAGCGAAGGGGAACCATTCATCGAAAGCGCTTGCACGTACTAAACAACGAAAACCACATGGCCTTTAGAGGTTGGAATGAAGAACCAAAGCCTTGAACCCTACAAACTTGTGAAGATTTCATCGAATGGTGCCACATCGACAAGTGCTTCCCAGCGTGGCGCCATCATCACAACTGCCACACCAACAAGGCRAACTTGAAGTATTGCGAAAATTTGGATTTTCGCCAAAGATGCATCGAATTGTGGCAAGTCTTCTACAAAACTGCCTTTGTCGAAAGGAACGAGGTCCCTCTCTTCCTCGCCAGAGGAGCATACGCCGAGGTCACACTGAACAAGCAAGTCGATTGGAGCACGGTCAAAGAAAGTACGTACATAACATGTCCAGAGAACGGTATCATTCCAAGGGGTGTTTTACAGTTTCCGGAAGGTGGACTTTGAGCTGTTCGAAGTGCCTACAGAACTCAAGATCCAGCTGAGTTTGACATGGAGGAATTTGAAGAAGATCACGACTCTGATGGTACCCCAAAGGCAACAAGATTTGTTGGGCCATCTGTCGGTCCCGCGGAAACCCAAAATGAAAATGGGGAGGAAGCTACAACCTCCAGGGCACGAACCAAAAGGCCAACTTCTAGTGGTTGTCGTTCAATTTCAAGAGTCAGACTTGCATCAAGCCCAACGACCGGTGTGAACGCGCCCTTGCTACGGCAGCCAGCGAGGGACGTCTTCGACTTTGGGCCAGACGAGGACACCCTCATGGAAGAAAGTACTTTGGTTCCTACTCCTGCACCAGTGGCGGGATCAAGTGAGGACATCATGGCCATGCAGAAGGCTAAGGGCTTGTTGAAGACGAAAGATGCCATCATCTCTTCACTACAGACTGAAATCAACAAATTGCGATTGGAATGCGACCGAAAAAATGGTCTTCTCGCCCAACAATCTATGGAACTACAACGCCTTAAAGACAAAGATTGCGACACTTTCACATTGGCGGATATGGATGACGCTTTGGTCGAGCAAGACCTTCACAAAGTAGATAAGGTCATAGAGGACGTTACGAGCAATGTTTTGGATTGTTCTCCTCTTCCAAAGCGCATTCGGTTTCCCAATATTCCAAATGGCGGGACGAGCGACGCGATTGATCTCCACGGGACGCAAGATTCTCTCTGGTATCCGGCACAAAACCCAATTGTACCATCTCAAAACAATTTTGAACTCAAAGAGGAAAGCAGAGTCCTTCGAGGGCAGTTGTCACAGCTGACGGCTACTTACTATCATTGGAAAGTTGCGTGCATTCTCTCCGTGGATAGATCACAACAAGTTGCAAAAGAGCTAGAAAAAGTGGCTAGAAATTTTGTTGCAAATGCACCAAAACGAAAGAACGGCCTAACGTCCTGGGCTTTCTTAGAAGATATGTTTTCCAACGACATGTCCATACTCGAGTTGCCCGAACAGGATGTCATAGATTGGACTCAAAATGGGTGGGACTATAAAAATCAAAAGTCCAGCCATACAGACGTTGTCAACCAAAAGCTGTTGTGGCCGCAGCCTGCTACTTTTATCTTGGACCATACCAAATGCCCCATATGTCTCGAAGAATTTGGCCCCGAAGAAGGGTGGGCATTAGGGTCATGTGTGCATGTCTACCATCCTCAGTGTTTGCTCACGCAATGTTTCATCAGACCCTCCTTCATGGGAACACAACGGAGACACTACCGCAGACCTCACACTGTGGAGACAAGACTTGATTTGGAGTTGGCAACAAGGCCAACATGATTTGGAAAAGGGCCTTGCGAGCTTGCAATTGAATTGGAAACAGACCTCGAGGAAATCCTTTGAGTTGCATCAAGGCTCATAGGCAAGGGTCCACAAAACAAAGGGAAGAGGGCATTCTTCTTCCAATGCCTAGGTGGATATTACGACACGCACTCCGGAACCTTCAAATGGGGTCGGCATCCGCAAGGGCATCATTGGAACTTAGAGGGAGAAAAAGTGGCCAATCAAGACGAGCATGCCTCTGTAGAAGACTTAACTGACATGGCCTACTTGGACTCCATATACGGACCGTATTACCAAAGTTAAGCACTCGATTATTTGCTGGAAGCTCATTCTCCGCAGACTACAAGGACACTCCAAGCTCTAAAAGATTCCAACGTCTTGGATTCTATTTTGAATGCGGAAGTAATTCACCTCTACAAGATGATAAAGCCTTTGCATAAAGCGGTGTAGGCAATCAAATTGCATTTGGTCCACATACCACATATGCTTATGGTGTCCTAAACAAGAAGAATTCATATCATATTCAATTTGTGCATTCTATACAACATCGTATGTGCTGGTACATCATGTTCAATTTATCAATCAAATGAATGAGCTTTTTGAAAAAACATTATAAACCAAACAATAGAAATTCAAAATTTATTTATATACACAAAACTGTACAACATTTTCAAGCATGAGCTTGTTAGAACGCCATCAAAAAAAGGCATGTTGACACTATTCATCCGCGGCCTACTTCTAAGTGCTTTACGATTCGTTCAAGTAGTTCATCAAAATTGGCTCTGGCCCCACTCCACCTTCAGGTGCTTCATTGAATCCTATAATAAACCTAAACCACTTACACCAGTCCGCATAATATTGTGTTTTGGCTTGCAAAGATTTGAATTTTCGTATACCCATGCACGTCCTTGATTCTAAACCATTCCGCAATATCTGACACCTTCCTGGAAAGTTTCAAGAGCTCTGTCAAATTGCCACCATTCCACCACAATTGATATGCCTCCATTGATTCCTCGTGGATAGCCAAGAATTTAATGATGGCTAGGTGATTTAATGGGCACATCGTGGCCTCCGCCAATCGCTCAATTCTCGCAACACGCTTGTTTGTTGTCTTTAACAATTTTTCCGCAAATTCTACATATTGGGGAATTTTGTTCATCCCTTTGATGCGTACCTTGCGCACCTTGCCGAACCCACCTTGATTGTCATATCCACTGAGTGGGACCACCTTGGCTTGGGGCGAGATCCACATTAGACATGATCCACTATCTTGAGACAACGCTGCCTTCAGCGCATCGATCTGCCATCCCATACCCCTGATCGTGGCCTTCGAATGTTTTTTTATTGCATTCTGCCACCACTCCATCTTCGCGCAAAATTCTGCGGCCTTCTCGACTCTATCAGATTCGAGCGCTTGAAGTCTATAAGTCTCCATCAATTTCTTCGTGTTGAATATGATTTGGGCAAGACAATTGTCAAGCCAATTAGACAACTCATTGTAGTACATGTCTCCAACGTCTTTGAACTCACTGGATTCATCGCACTTCCTCAATATCCATCTCTCCAAATCCCTCTTCAAGATGTCCAGGCCTGTCTCTTTATGTCGAAGGTATTTCTTCTCCAAATCCTCTGTGCTTCGGGCGTCGTACCACTCCACGCATACTTCATACGCATACTTTGTATATTAAGGTGGTAGATAGTCGGGGTTCTTGTCATGTGCTATCTTGGCCTTCTTCGTCTTGGACAGCCCAACAGCCCCGCTTGTCATCGGGGGAGAGAGATCTACAACAAGATTTGAAGGGTTGTCGAGGTCCTCGTCCCGTGGAAATACATGTCTTGTACCGTTACCTTCTCCCAGAGTAGACATGATCTCTTGTGCGCACGCGCGGAGCTTCAACTTCGAGCCGGAAAAACGCAAAAACTCCTCCCCTGGAATAACACCCCTAGTCCATGAGCACGCATTCAGCCACTTGGAGGTGGATGAAAGCCGTTGCGCAGGACCAAGAGTGGAGACTGCGGGTGAGGGCGAGCGCTTAAGTACCCGAGGTCGCCA